>BQKN01014514.1:0-19899 GCA_022839385.1 Asparagus kiusianus | reverse complement strand
ATTTGAGAGTTTATTCTAGAAGTTGTAAAGGCTGTGTGCCTTATTTCCTTTACTCAGGCTTAATGTATTTGAGACTTGTTAAGAACTCCAGTTTATTCATTACAGACTTTGACTATGTACTTCAGTTTATTTCGTTGATGAGATGTGTTAAGTTCTGTCATTCCATCCAGTATTGTTGATTTACCTTTTACTTGCTTTGTACTTACACCTGTTGTTGATTCCACTAGAGAGATAGTAATTGTGATGGTGAAATATGTTATTGCACGGTGTGGTGCATGGCAGGTTTGACATTTCTGGTTTCACCTCGGACTGCAGCCTTGTGTGAACCCAGGGGCATCACAGTTGGTATCAGAGCTCTAGTTCCAGTATCCTTAGGATCATCCTGTGTCGAGTCGTGGAGTTAGGATAGAGTTTCTTAGGATTCATGTATAGAGTCCGAAAGGATTTCCTAGTATGAGTGAGGACGATATATGCGTATATCTCAAAATTTGAGAAATTTTTTTTTATGACAACTATTTATAAAGATTCAAAGTATTTGTGTGAATACTATATGTTGTGAAAAATTTCAATGCGATACGTTATTTATAAAGGTCTATTTTGACTCATGAACTTTTATTCTTCTTACCATCACCCAGAGGGAGAGAGATGGCAGGGCGTCGTAGACCTCGTACCAGGAGGGCTAGCCAGGCAGAGTCACAGCAGACTCCATTAGAACAGCAGCCAGCTCAGTCCAAGCCTTAGCAGGCTCCACCCGAGCCGCAGCAGGCTCCTCAGTATTTAGTGGACATCATGGCTCCTCTCATTGCCCGGATGACAGCCATTGAGGAGTTGGTGATGACCCACATAGCACCACGGACACCACCTCCACCATCAGTAGCTGAAACCTCCATTTCTCAAGAAAATGGGGCGGCTAAGCTTCAGAAAGACAAGGAAGGGTACCCCGGAGACAAGGGTAAGAACAAGAGACATTGGCCTGAACCTCAACAGCAGCAGCAGGGCCCTCATAAAAAGGGACTCCAGCAGGAGCAGAAAGCGCATCAGCAGCGCAAGTTCCGGGGATGTTGTTTTAACTGTCGTAAGGTCGGACACAAGGCATTAGAGTGCCGCAATGCACCAACGAGAGCTCTGAAGGGATATGGTCCGAATCATCAGCAGCAGAAGACTGAGGGGTAGGTTCTAGCAGTTCAGGAGGTCCTCCAAGGGTAGATTGTCCCATATTCTCTAGCACCAACGGTAGAGCAGTCTTCATCCACCTGCAGAGTATATGCAGTAGTTCTGCATGATAATGGAGCAAACAGATCAGTTGTGGAGGGTACGTCCCTCATAAATCCTTTTCTCGCCCGTATTCTTTTCGATTTGGGAGTTTCGTGTCCTTTCATTTCGTACGCTTTTATGCCTAGACTACAAATCGTAGCTCAGCCTTTAGACATTCCAATAATGGTTTTCCATCCCTTTAGGTGGGGTATCGCTTCTGGAAAGCGTTTGTAGGATGTGTATTATTAGTCTAGGCGAGTCAGAGTTCATAGTGGATTTGATAGTGTTGCATATGTCCGAGTTCGATGTCATCCTTGGTATGGATTGGTTGTTTTCCTACCATATTAGTATTGACTGCTTTGCGAAGACAGTCAAGTTGCGAGCGTCCGATGGGTCCGAGATGATTGTAGCCGCCTCTCAGGGCAACCGACTTGCGGAGTCATTTCTGGCGTACATCGAGGAGGTGATGCGACGGGATCAGGGAGCTGAGTTATTGGAGACTAGAGTTGTCTCAGAGTATCAGGATGTCTTTCAGGACATACCTGGGTTACCTCCTGTGAGAGAGGTTGAGTTCTGTATTGAGTTGCAGCCAGGCACATCCCCGATATCCCGTGCACCCTATCGCATAGCACCAGCTGAGATGAGGGAGCTTCAGACCCAGTTGGATGAGTTGCTAGCTCAGGGATTTATTTGCCGGAGTCATTCTCCGTGGGGCGCACCGGTCCTCTTCGTGAAGAAGAAGGACGGTAGTATGAGATTATGCATAGATTATAGAGAGTTGAACAAGGTCACGATCCGGAATAGGTACCCACTACCTAGGATTAATGACTTGTTTGACCAGCTGCAGGGAGCGCAGTATTTCTCGAAGATTGATCTTCGTTCTGGCTATCATCAGTTGCGGGTTCGGGAGATGGATATTCCCAAGACCGCCTTTCTTACTCGATATGGATCCTTCGAGTTCTTGGTCATGCCATTTGGGTTGACCAATGTGTCCGTGGTATTCATGGATTTGATGAACCGGGTTTTTCATCCCTTCTTAGATCAGTTTGTGATCGTCTTCATCGACGATATTCTCATTTACTCGAGATCGGAGACAGAGCACGAGGAGCATCTACGGATAGCGTTGAGGACCCTTCAGGAGCACCAGTTGTATGCCAAGTTCAGTAAGTGTGAGTTTTGGCTTTCAGAAGTCAGATTTCTTGGCCACGTCATCAGTAGAGAGGGTATAGCAGTGGACCCGGCTAAGGTCACGGCAGTTCTTGATTGGGAGCCACCGAAGACGGTGTCAGAGATCCGCAGCTTTTTGGGTTTAGCTGGATATTATAGGAAGTTCATTCAGGACTTCTCGAAGATTGCGACGCCGATTACGCACCTTATGAAGAAGGGGGTACAGTTCATATAGAGCATGGAGTGCCAGAAGGCCTTTGATATTTTGAAGGCTAAGCTGACTATAGCGCCAGTTCTGACTATTCCGAGCAGCGACAGGACATTCGTGGTGTATACGGATGCATCATTGGCGGACTTAGGAGGCGTATTGATGCAGACTCAGAGGGTAGTAGCCTATATCTCACGGCAGTTGAGGGTGCATGAGCAGAACTATCCCACTCATGACTTGGAGTTAGCAGCAGTGGTGTTTGCACTGAAGTCATGGAGGAACTACTTGTATGGAGTGCAGTTTGAGCTGTTCACAGACCATCAGAGTCTGAAGTATCTCTTTTCTCAGAAGGAACTCAATCAGAGGCAGAGGAGGTGGATTGAGTTTATCAAGGACTACGAGTTCGCGATCCAGTATCACCCAGGGAAGACGGACGTCGTAACAGATGCTTTGAGCAGGAAGCGTCGACATCGAGTTGCGGCTTTGAGATGTTCATTGTATAGAGACCTTACCACTCTAAGCCAGTTTGATTTTAGACCCGAGATTGGAGGAAACAGTGCATTCTTGGGAGCTATGTCAGTGCAGCCATCTTGGAGTGACAGGGTTGTCAGAGCTCAGTTGGGGGACTCTTGGATTCAAACCCGTAAGGGGGAGATTTCCAAAGAGCCTAAGACTGATTGGACCATTGGAGAGGATGGAGGTCTACGGATGAAGGGTAGATTGGTTATGTCAGCCAGTGCAGAGCTGAAGAAAGATTTATTTGATGAGGCACACCGTACTCGGTACACAGTACATCCAGGGACTACCAAGATGTACAAGGACCTGAAGAGGCGATTCTAGTGGAGTGGTATGCGGAGAGAGATTGCAGATTATGTGGCTAGATGTTTTACCTGTCAGCAGGTGAAGGTAGAGCATCAGAGACCGGCGGGGACACTTCAGCCTTTACCCATTCCAGAGTGGAAGTGGGCAGACATCTCTATGGATTTTATTGTGGGGTTGCCGAAGTCGAAGAAGAAAAATGATTCAGTTTGGGTGATAGTGGACCGGTTGACGAAGTCAGCCCATTTCATCCCGGTGAGGACCACTTATACAGCTGAGACTTATGCGAGGATCTTCATTCGGGAGGTAGTTCGACTTCACGGTGTACCGGACACGATCGTGTCAGATCGAGGATCGGTGTTCACTTCACATTTTTGGAGGAGTTTCTAGGACTCATTTGGCAGCACACTGTCTTATAGCAGTGTATTCCACCCCCAGACGGATGGCCAGACGGAGAAGGTGAATCAGGTGTTGGAGGACATGTTGCGGGCATGTGTCATTGACTTCCAAGGTAGTTGGGAGGATCATATTCCACTGGTAGAGTTCACTTATAACAATAGTTATCAAGCGACGATCGGTATGGACCCGTATGAAGCATTGTATGGGAGACCTTTTAGATCACCGATATGTTGGGCCGAGCCGGAGGACAGCTTGATGCTTGGGCCAGAGATAGTGAGGCAGACTACTGAGAAGGTAGCCTTGATCAGGGAGCGGATTCTAGCCGCTCAGATCCGGCAGAAGATCTATGCAGATAAGAGGCGGAGACCCCTAGAGTTTCAGATTGGAGATTTAGTCATGCTTAAGGGATCGCCTATGAAAGGCGTGCAGCGATTCGGGAGGCGGGGAAAGCTTGCACCGAGATATATTGGACCTTTTCAGATTCTAGAGCGCATTGGAGCCGTATCATACAGACTAGATCTTCCCGCATCTATGTCTAGTATACACAACGTGTTCCATTTTTCTATGCTCAAGAAACATTTCACGATGAGGAGCAGCAGCGAGTATTGGATGCACCGGAGATCGAACTTCAGGATGATTTGACCACTATTGAGATTCCGGTTTTTATTATTGCCAGAGAGGACAAGAGGCTTAGGAACAAGGTAATTCCCTTGGTGAAAGTTCAGTGGAACCGAGGAGGCATTGAGGAGATTTCTTAGGAGCGCGAAGAGGACATGCGTCGTGACTACCCACACTTGGTTGAGCAGGTAAATAAATTCTTGTTTTGATTTCATGTCTTAACTTATGTGCATATCCTTGGTTATGTTTACATTTAACGCTATAATGAGGATACTTTCGCTTAAATTTTAATCTTTTAGAACACATGGTATATATATGGGGGGTTCCTTGTTTGGATTTTTCACCCGATGTACTAGTTCCACTAGATTAGGATTTGAGCGAGAATATTATCATTTTAGATCGTTAAGTGTAAATATCTCTATAAGGTTATATAAGAGTTCATATTGCAAAGTTCGTATGATTTCCGAATTTCGAGGACGAAATTCTTTTAAGGGGGGAAGAATGTAAAACCCTGAAAATTTCTATAGTATATATGTATATATATGTGTGAATTATCAATAGTAAATAATTCCCTTGTGATGAATATCCATATAAACATAAGATATATATGTTTATCAGTGTTTGGGAACCCAGCAGGTGCTTACAAGTGAGAGAAATCAAGTGATATATGGCCAGCATGTGAAATGCCATCAGCAGGCATTTTTGTGCTGATCGGTCGACCGACGCAGTCGACCGGCGCGGTCGACCGATCAGCGATCAGAGGGTTTACAGGTTTGGTTTCATGTTTTAGTTTTTGGGCTATTAGGTTTCGGGTCGGGTTGGGGAGTTGGTATTTATACCAACTCAACCCAGGAGAAATCCCTTCAGCCCCAGACGTAAACCCTAGCCCCATCTTCCTTCTCTCAAAACCCTAACCTGGATTTGGCGATTTGGGGAAATTCTTAAGGAGCTTCAGTGGGATTCTGGATTTTCGGCGAAGAGGATCAACCTCTTGCAGATCTAGGGCTTCATCAGCACCCAAGGCGAGTAATTTCTCGCCCAACCCCCACCCCTTTTGATTTAAATGCCAAGAACTGAGTTTTTATTGGTTTTATGGAGCCAAATTCATATTTTTGAATAGTTAATAGCTTACTATGTCATAGAATATGGATTTGGGACTTTATATGTTTTAAAAACTCACCCAGGTTCTGTTAAAGAAGATCTAGATCTGAGTTTTTTCCTAAACAAGAGTTTAAAACATCTTTACAGCTATTAAAACGATTTGGATTTGTTTCTCATGGATTTAAAATTTTGGAAATATAGATTTCAAGCTTGGAAATTTGTTGTGTATCTTCAGTGTGATTCCTAATTTATCAAAACCCATGTTATCGCAAGTTTTAGATCCAGGTTTAACAGCTGACAGAAAACCCAGGTTGGGTTCTGTCCGCTCGGCGGTCGACCGACGCGGTCGACCGCTGAGTTCGTGACAGGGCTCCGGTCGACCGCGACATCGATTCGGTCGACCGCGACATCTTTCCGGTCGACCGCGACATTAATTCGGTCGACCGCGACGTCTGATCGGTCGACCGAAATGCCAAGCGGTCGACCGCCAAGTTTTGGTGTCAGGGTTCGGTCGACCGGATCGGTCGACCGCCGAACCCCTGTTGTAGATTTCTAGTTTTGGTGTATTTGAGTATTTTTACTCCTATTCGGGGGTTTGTTTGGATTATCTGACCTGGTTATTAGCCCCACTATGTGTTCATGCATGATAGATGACCTGAGGGTATACATTTTGGGACTTATGCACCGATTTGAGTGTGGGATTGATAAAAGTAAATTTCACTACATATATCATAGCAATATTTTTACTATTTCCACAGTCCTTATGTTGGACTAAAATTCCTAAAGTCCTCATGTTGGACTATGATCCCTAAAGTCCTCGTGTTGGACTATGATCCCTAAAGTCCTTGTGTTGGACTATAATCCCTAAAGTCCTCGCGTTGGACTAAAATCCCTAAAGTCCTCGTGTTGGACTATAATCCCTTAAGGTCCTCGTGTTGGACTATATTCCACTTCAATCCTCGTGTTGGACACTTGCCACTTACTCTATGTGTTCGGAAACCATGGTACTTAGTTCCTGTATCGGACTTATTTCTTAACCCTGTATAAGACTTGCTCATAGGAGTTTATGACAAGACACTTATGTAGACTATGCCATTATTACATGATACTCGTGTAGGCTATGATATGACACTGTATTCATGCTCTGAGATTTTGTTGTGTTTTCTTTTATTATTGTTTCTGTATTAGGACCTCGGGTTTGGTGTTTAGGGATTTACAATTTAGAATACAAGGTATATACATGAGGGTTTCCTTGTTTGGATTATTTCGCTCGACGTACCTATTCTCGTGTTGTAAATTTCTAAATACTAAAACCCTCATTTCGTAAGATCAATGATTTTAGATCTATTATATATTATCTGTATTTTCATGTACAATGAGCCCTTTTCCCTTGGGGTTGGTTGTGATGTTACTCGCTAGCGCTTTGACGCTCGTTGTCCCTCCCCCTTTCAGGTCACGAGCCAGAAGCACGGAGTGCCGCAGGTTGATAGCGATGCACTTTAGTGTCAGCTGTTTACTTTAGATATATTTTTCTTTTGAGCTCCACTGTAGACTTTTTGGTTTAGAAATTTGAGAGTTTATTCTAGAAGTTGTAAAGGCTGTGTGCCTTATTTCCTTTACTCAGACTTAATGTATTTGAGACTTGTTAAGAACTCCAGTTTATTCATTACAGACTTTGACTATGTACTTCAGTTTATTTCGTTGATGAGATGTGTTATGTTCTGTCATTCCATCCAGTATTGTTGATTTACCTTTTACTTGCTTTGTCCCTACACCTGTTGTTGATTCCACTAGAGAGATAGTAATTGTGATGGTGAAATGTGTTATTGCAAGGTGTGGTGCATGGCAGGTTTGACATTTCTGGTTTTACCTCGGACTGCAGCCTTGTGTGAACCCAGGAGCATCACAACCAAACTATTGAAACCCTAGATGTAGTCGGCTAATTAAGGCTGTAGTTAACTACTGAGACTGGAAAACTCAAAGTAGACAAGAAATTTGATGAAAAATTGAGAGAAAGTGAGAAAAAGAGGATGCCCTAACCTTTGGAACTGGATGACCTGAGGAAGATGAGGGTTTCTGCAGTTTTTGGGGGTGAAAAACGTGAGTGATGGAAGGAGTTAGTGTAGTTTCTTTTAGTTAAAAATGAGTGGCTAAGATTAGATCAAAAAATCAAATGAAATGTTGAGATTTGATCAAAGTACAATGTGATGGAAGGTTATGATTCATCTGGTAAAAAATGAATGGTTGAGATCAAATTAACTTAACATTAATGGGTATTGGGTTTTGGGTTTGGTAGATATAGGATCCACTATGCAAAAATTAGTGTAAAAAGAAAACTGCAGGTTATTTAGTCGACTACTAATAGGATTAGTCGACTACACTATAATCGACAGAGAGCAGTTTTTTATTTTTACTTCTTATTAGTCGACTACTACCCCTACTAGTTGACTACTAAAAATCAAACAAAATATGATATATGCAAAAGTCTGTGCATGTAGCCGACTACTAACTTGATTAGTCGACTATTAAGGCTAAAAATGCATATGTATTGATTTTAAAACTTAAGTTAAATCTTACAAAGAATATATACCTAATTCTCTTTCTAATTTAACATATATTTCTTCTTTTAATGGTTTTGTTAATATATATGCTATTTGTTTATCGGTTGAAATAAAATCTAAAGAAATATCACCCTTAAGCACATGATCACGTAAAAATAATTTCTATTGTTAATATGTTTTGTATATGAATGTTGAATATGATTTTTTGATAAATTAATGGCACTAGTATTATCATACATTATGGATGATGTGGAACATACTATACCATAATCAGACAAGGCTTGTTTCATCCATAAAACTTGAGCACAAGCAAGACTAGCAGCAATATATTCTGTTTTAGTCGTTGATAATGACACTGAATTTTACTTTTTACTAAACCAAGATACAAGTGGATGTCCTAGGAAATGACACGTACCACTTGTATTTTTTCTATTGGATTTACATCCGGCAAAATCAACATAACTATATGATAATAAATCAAATGTACTATTCTTAGGATAAAATAAACCATAATCTGTAGTGTTTTTAAGATATCTAAATTTTTTTAATGTTTTAAGGTGTGATTCTTTAGGATTAGACTAAAATCTTACACATAAACAAACACTGAACATAATATCAGGTCTACTTGCTGTAATGTAAAGAAGTGAACCAATCATACATCGGTATAGCTTTTGATCAACATTCTTATCATTTTCATCTTTGTCAAGTGATGTAGTTGTACTCATTAGCGTTGGTTTGCTAGTAGTATTGTCCAATCCAAAGCGTTTGAGTAATTCTTTAGCATACTTTATTTGGTTGATGGATATTCCTTCCTTCAATTATTTGATTTGTAGTCCATGGAAGAAATTGAGTTCACCGCTGTGACTCATTTCAAATTTATCTTGCATAGTCTTAACAAACTCTTGACAAAGATCATTGTTAGTAGAACCAAATATTATATCATCTACATATATTTGAATTAATAATATATCTTTATTTATTTTCTTTATAAATAGTGTAGAATCAACTTTACCAATTTTAAATCCTGAAGTTAAAAGAAAGTTCTTTAACCTATCATACCCAGCACAGGGTGCTTGTTTAAGACCATATAAAGCTTTCTTATGTTTGAAAATATGGTTTGGAAAACTTTCATGTTCATAACCAGGAGGCTATTCTACAAAAACTTCTTCTTTAATAAAATCATTTAAAAATGTACTTTTGACATCCATTTGATATAATTTAATATTCATAAAACATGCAAATGCAAGTAAAATTCTTATAGATTCTAAACGAGCAATTGGTGCATAGGTCTCATCATAATCAATATATTATTCTTGATTATAACCTTATGTAACCAATCTGGCTTTGTTTCTAATAACTTGTCTAGATTCATCCAATTTATTTCGAAATATGCATTTGGTTCGTATAATGGATTTATCTTGTGGTCTAGGTACAAGATCCCAAACGTTATTTCTTGTAAATTGATTGAGTTCCTCTTGCATGGCTATTATCCAAAAATCATCTTTACATGCTTTTTTAATATTTTAGTTCTATTGTTGAAACAAATGCAACATGTGTAAATAAGTTTAATTGTGATCTAGTTTGTACACCACTAGAAATATCACCTATGATTAAGTCACGTGGATGATTTCTAACTTCTACTTATGCTTTATGTAAAACATTAGAATCATTAGAATTATCATCAACAATAGAAGGTGGTTGCTTTACAATTTCATCATCATCATGATTATTATCATTATTGTTAGAGTTTGAATTAGATTCATCAAATAAAATATGTAATGATTCTTCTATTGTAGAAGTCTTCTTATTAAAAATTCTATAAGCTTTACTATGCATGAAATAACCTACAAAAATACCTTCATTTGATTTAGAATCAAATTTATCTAAATTATCTTTTATATTTAATATATAACATTTACAACCAAATACTTTAAAATAAGAAACTTTAGGAATTCGGTTGTAAAATGATTCAAAACTTGTTTTATTTAATATAGGTCTTAATAAAATTCTATTTTGAACATAACAAGCAGTATTAATTGCTTCTGCTCAAAAATATTTAGGTAAGTTAGACTCAACTAACATAGTCCTAGCACATTCTTGTAAAGTTCTATTTTTCCATTCAACTACTCCATTTTGTTGTGGAGTGTAAGGAAATAAAAATTCATGTGAAATGCCATTTTCAAAAATCAATAAATAGTTCATTTTCAAACTCACCACCATGATCACTTCTAATAGTGACAATAGTAGTTTTTGATTTTGTATCTTTTTACAAAATATAGAAAACTCATCAAAAGTATCATTTTTATGTTTTAAAAACATAACCATGTAAATCTAGAATAATCATCAACAATTACAAATGCATATCTAGTTTCATTTAAAGATGCAATTCTAGAAGGACCAAATAGATCTAAATGTAATAATTCTAAAGGTCTACTTGTAGAAACAACACATTTAGATTTAAAAGTTGATTTATGCATTTTTTCTTATTTACATGCATCACAAAAATGATCTTTCTTATTTACAATTTTAGGTAAACCATTTACTAAATTATTTTTATAAATACGTGAAATACTTTTCAAGTTAATATGTTCACATCTTCTATGCCATAATAATGAATCATCTAAAGATGCTACTAAGCAATGATCATTTGAATAAAAATTCATGGATAAAACATATATATATTTCTTTCTAAAACATTTAAACAAGATATTCAATAAATCTAGATCATATATAATACATGAATCTTTTCAAATATGATTTTAAAATTTTTATCACATAGTTGACTTATACTTAGAAGATTATATTTTAAACCATCTACTAATAAAACATTATCTATTAAAGGTTTGTTAATATTACCTAATGTTCCAATACCTATAACTTGACCTTTGTTTTTATCTCCAAATGTAACTGTGCCTCCCTTTTTGTATTGAATTAAAGACAATATTTGAGAGTTATCGGTCATGTTCTTGGAACATCCACTATCTAGTATCCACTTTTCTTTTTGAGGTACCTGAAAAATAGACATTTAAGCATTGGCACCCTTTTATGTTGGGTCCATTGGATTAGCACTTAGGAGACCAAATCCAATTGGAATTTGATTTCTCTTTGTTAACATAAATGTAATTAGTGGAATAGCATATATTTTTCTTAAAGTTTAAAATATAAGTATTTCTTTCATGCATACTAACATTTGTAGGCACCCAAATGAATATAGATAAAACATAATTATTTTAAGCATGTATATTTCTTGTTAATGGTTCATGGAATTTTCTAACATTGTTATTCATAGAAGATGATGCATGATTTGTACTAGAAACATTTTCATACTTCTTATGAATATATCCTAAACCAAATTTTTTACTAGAATACTTTTGAAAAGATAACAAATCATTTAAGTTTTCTTTTCCTTTATTAAAAATGTTTACATTTAAGAATAATTCTTCATATTTAAGTTTAAGTAATTCCATACCCTTATCTAAATCTGAAATTTTATTTTTCATAGCATTATATTCAGATTTAAGATAAACATTATTTTTAGTTAATATTCTATTTTTTAGAAAATAATTTGTCATTCAATTCCTTTAATTCTTCAATTTGTGAAGAATTTGATGAAACTAATTCTAAGTT
Organism: Asparagus kiusianus; assembly: GCA_022839385.1. Lineage (NCBI taxonomy): Eukaryota > Viridiplantae > Streptophyta > Magnoliopsida > Asparagales > Asparagaceae > Asparagus > Asparagus kiusianus. The sequence continues at coordinate 8,145 of BQKN01014514.1, read as the reverse complement.
CAATCTATCATTTTTATTTTTTAATATTTTATAATTAGCATTTAAATCCTTAAACTTAATATAAAATTTATTAAAAGCATCTAAAAGTTCTTCATTGTCTAAAGAATCATTTATCTCATCTTGTGCCATAAAATACATGTCGGCTGATTCTTCTCTTTCTTCTTCTTCATCAGAAGAAGATGAATCGTCATTATTATCCCAAGTTACTGCCATAGAATTTTTCTTCTTCTTCTTGAAGTTGTTAAAATTGTTACAATTTGTGGATTTTGACTTTGACTTGAGTAGTGGATAATCCTTCTTTATATGACCTGGCTTATTACAATTGAAACACAAAGAAGAGTAATTAGTATTCTTAAATTTATTTGACTTAAACTTATCTTTCTTAAGAAATCATTTGAATTTCTTAGTAATCATTGCAATATCCTCATCATCTTCGTCAGATTCATCGGCGTCGGAGGATGCATTGAAGGCAAGTATCTTTTTCTTCTTTGGTTCGTCATCTTTCTTTCGATCTTCAATTTGAACTTCATATGCCATCAAATTTCCAATAAGATTTTCTACGGAGAGAGAGTTGATAAATCCTTGACCTCTTCAATTGTCGTAGTCTTCTTTTCCTATCCGGAGTTAATGCTCTTAGGATTTTTCTTACCATCTCAACTTGGCTATATTCTTTACCCAATCCAATCAAAAGTTAGTAATATCAGTAAACCTTGTGAACATTTCGATGATGGAATCATTCTCTTTCATCTTAAATAGTTCAAACCTGTGAACAAGAACAGAAATTTTTGTTTCTTTAACTTTATTAGTTCCTTCATGTGTTACCTCAAGAGTGTACCAAATTTGATGTGCTGATGTAGAGGTAGACACTCGATTGAATTTGCTCTTATCCAAGGCACAAAACAGTACATTCATCGTCTTAGAGTCTAGATTGACATTTGTTCTCTGTACTACCGTCCATTCGGTGTATGGAGTTGTTGGCTTTGTGAATTCAGTCTCTACAATATTCCATAGGTTATAGCCAAGTGATTAGAGATAGATCTTCATTTGACACTTCCAATAGTTGTAATTTGTGCTGTCAAAAAAAGGTGATCGTTATGTGGAATGTCCCTATTTGAATTGTGAAGTATTTGATGTACTTGATGATGTCATCTTTCACCTTATTCTGACACCAATTGTAGGATCTGTTACAATGCTCACTAAAACACTAGAGGGGGAGTGGTGAATAGTATTCCTTTTAAAATTATGCAAAATAGATTATAAATTACAATAAAGATAGCAAAATCACAGAAAATCACAATCGCAAATACAATATTTTATACTGGTTCTACCTCCCCGGGGTACATCCAGTCCCCAAGCAAATCCTGCTTGAGAGTTCCACTAATTTTAAAAAACTTACAAAATCAAATAGCAAACCTGACCAATTTGCAAGACCATGCAAATTGCACACAATCTCTTCACCAAGAGATCACTCCTCTCACACCCGAGAGAACTTTTCTTAAATCAACAATACAATTCCTATAACCCTTGATTGTGTAGTGATGTGTAGCAGTGGCTAGGAATATTTTTAATCTCTAGAAGTTGCCTAAATAAGTTGTATATTGGATGATGATCAAAGACTAACTCAGAGAATACTTTTCTCAAACACTTAGTGAAAAATCTAAATTTTTTTGAACTCTTGAGAAAGTACAAAAAACTGAATCTTATGGATAGGAATTGATTGTCCAAATTTCTGAACTTGTAACCTATTTAAAGCCCTTGAAAAGACAAATTTTTCAAAGTCAATTTACGAATCAAAACGGCTTTAAACAGTCAGTAATTCAAATTTTAAAATGTCAGAAAACTATCATTGTAGTCGACTAGTAGTCGTTGTAGTCGACTACAGTGAGTTGAAATAGACTCTGTAAATTTAGGATTTTTCTTAGTAGTCGACTACACCGGTCATTAGTCAACTACACTGTGAACAATAGAAAGTCTGAAATTCAAATTCAAAGCTGAGTAGTCGACTATACTGTGTAGTAGTCGACTACACTATAAACAACAGAAAGTTAGAATTCTGAATTGACTTTTAGTAGTCGACTATATAGTCCAGTAGTCGACTACACTGTAACTTTACAGAAACTAAGATTTTGTCTAAGCCTTCAGTAGTCGACTATAAAAAATCATTAGTCGACTAGACTGTAATTTGATAGAAATTTATATTTTTGATCTAAACTTCAGTAGCCGACTATAAAAAGTCATTAGTTGACTAGACTGTAATTTGATAAAAACTTATATTTTTGATCTGAACTTCAGTAGTCGACTACAAGTCTTATTGGTCGACTACTAAGGGGTAAAAATTGATATGAATGAAATATTTTTAGACTCATTGATATGTTATAAACTCTAATGGTTAACATAGAGGATTTCTATTATTAACCAACACACTAAGCATGTGTTAGTATGTTCTAATCACTATGTGTGTATGTGTAAGTGATCAAGGATTGTACAAATTTTCTAAGTAAAGAAAATGTAAAATGTACATTGATGTATAAGCTCTTTATCTTCTTTACTTTATGATGCCTTGAACTCATCTTGCACTTGTTCATATTTGAGTTGAAAGCTGCAATGATATATTAGTTCATAATAATATTCATAGTGATATACATAATGAATAAATTGTTATCATTAAAATTATATCTTGGGGACCTGATATCCAACACTACTAATATAAATAACTGATGGTGAGCTAAACTGAGTCTCCATCAACCTACGACTCTTCGTGTGCCTGACTCGCTGCCTGAAAAGAGGGGAAATAACGAGCGTCAAAGCGCTAGCGAGATTATCTCCACTACCCCTAGGGGAGGGGGTTAGGAGTATATGAAAATACAATTAGTACATATAGATATATATATAAATTATCTATCCTGAACTAAGTGAAAATTGATATTTAGAAATCCACAACACGAGAATGGATACGTCGAGCAAAATAATCCAAACAAGGAAACCCTCATGTATATACCTCATATCTCAAATTTTGAATCTCTAAATAACAATCCCAAAACCAATGAATAAAACAATGAATAAAAGAAATACAAACCCAAACCTCAACCAATACAAGTCATGTTAAAATCCTCACACTACCCTCGAGTAGGTGGCACAGTCACAAGAATAACATCCCGATCAAGGAGAACTCACATAGAATATGCCATGTATGACAACCTTAGTCCTATACCCGACTCTTGGGGTAAATATCATGGGAGCATGAATGCAGTCTGTGTAATCTTCTTTAAGAAACAATGATGCTTTTGTAAGGCGCTCGCAATATCCTGTGGCATCACCACCTTACTCAATCACCCTGTGGAATGTAGGCATATCAGCCCAATCCGGAATGATACATCATAGAGTGTAGTCTGCTATAGTCTCATTATGGCATACCAACTAACCCACTCTGACTGTAGTCTCACAACGGTCTTATTGCGGGATACCAACTAACCCACTCAAACATCCATAATATGATAAAATGTAAAATGCGTCATTCTCTAACATGACAAATCAAAATATAGAATTATGTACCTCCAAACACTCGTGCGTGCTCAAACTCCAATATGCGTACCCTCATATATGATGCACGTATATCCATATACGACTCATACTTCGTATGTGTGAATAAAACACTTGAAATAAAATTACATGCACCAAATAGCCCAGACCAGTCGACCAATCATATGCCATCGGTCGACTGATGACTTGCATGAAACATGCACAAAAGCTCTTATTGGTCGACCAATGGCCTATGTCTAGTTGACCAATCAGAGGATAAAGATCTTCCTGCTAAACAACCCTCGGTTGACTGATCATGCTTGATCAATTGACCGATTAAAGTAAAATTTCCATATTTTTTTGTAAACGATTAGATAATCTCATACATTCATCATAAAATAGAATTTCTTAGTTTATCTCATATGTAAAACTTGTTTAAGGTATATTAGGGTTTATTCTATTACATTAAATCACAAAATACGAATTTGATGATAAAGCTAAAGCCCTAACATGTTTATATACGTAAGATCATCATGAAAACAACTAACTTTAATCAAAACTCATGTTAAAAACATGTTCAGAACTTAAACCCACATCTAGAAATCCATTTTATATCTTTTTAAATAAAAAAGATTAGATGTTCAAAAAGGAGTGATTTTTATATATAAACTAGGTTTAGAAATCCGACAAAACCAAATTAAACCAAATAAAAATAGGGGATAGGTTTGGGGGAGATGATACTCTCCTCAAAACATGTTGGACTCCCATAATGTGCAAGAAAACACGATTATCCTTCACCAAAAGCCGTGGATATTGCCCTTCTCTTGATTCTTGCTTCTCAAAGCTCTCAAAACGCATAAAAACAACTCTAGGGTTTTTTACGGGGGAGGGTGGCTTTTGTTCATGTGAAAATATGAAAATAGAGAAATTTAGGGTATATATACTTATATATATACCAACAAACATGAACCAAATTAATTTTACCCGAAACCAAAACTGACTGCGAAACTGCCGTATGCACCCGTTGGTCAACCGGTGGCTTACCATCAGTCGACAGATGAGCCCCTATCGGTCAACTAATGACTTGCCATCAGTCGGTCAACTAGAGACATATTCTACCTACAGGTTTTTGTGCACACTTGCATACTTACACTATATATACTCATATATATACCAAATCAATCTCAAATTGATTCTTAAGCATACTCATTCATTCCAAATTAGTATTAATCACAGTTAAACCCCTTTAATAATATTTCAAAATTTTTGGGGTTTTATAGATATTCTTTTTTATGGATTAATAGACTTTTGGAAATGATGTAAAATAGTGTTGTTTAGTCTATAATCCAAAAACTCAATATATGAAACAATATGTGTGTGTATATGAATAATTTGAGCTTTAAGTATAAACACACAAGTATAAACACCTAAACTAATATACCCAAGCTAAATGATCTCATGACGCTTGATATTGGGCGATCCTCCTCTCGTAGAATGGATGAAGCAATAATATGTCTGGAACTTGAATTGCATTATGCTTCATTCTAATTTCTTTCCATCCTTCAATGAATATGATCGTGTAGGCGCAAGTCCAACCAACCTCCAAAAGAGGATCTTTGTGTAGGATATCTAACAATCAAATGCAAATACTTGACAAATGATGTTAGGAATTATTTGTTAATCATCAAAATTAGATTAGACAATAGGCTCATAAACACGAGATCCAACACTCTCCGCCAGATCTAGGAGTAGGGCTTAGGAGATCCTCTACGGAGGCTGCAGGGGCGGGAGCGATAGAAGAAGAAGTAGGAGGGACTTCTCCAAGGTCATCCCTTGACTCGTTGTCATCGTCACCTAACGCCAGTTCAAGCCCCCCTCTACTCGCCTCGATCTCCTTTAAGAAGTCAATGCAACATGACACTTGGGGAGGGTAAAGGCGATCAGGCACGTGATGAGAGGTAGGAGCGAACAGCGAAGCTAGGTAGTCGACTCCATCTTTGTGACCACCTCGGTTTTCCCTAAGGGGCCCTGACGCTATTCATTGACTACTTTTGCCTTATACTGCTCCGAGTCCAAGCGAACGAGCCGATCCTCAAGGTCCTTGATTATTGCAGCGGATGTCTGGTGAGCCGACCTCTCCTCCTCAAAGTCCCGCTTCAGTTGCTCAGCCGAGAGATGACTCGATCGAGCCTCCACCTGAGTTGTTGCCTTGAGACCCCTCTCAGACTCAATCTCCCCCTCCAAAGAAGATAGGTGGCCATCTCACTTGGAAATTCCTTGCTGGAGATGGCCAACCTCCTCAGTCAGCTGGGGTACCTCACCTTGGACCTTCTTAATGGAGGTTGTGTTCTTATTGCTGTGAGATCTATACCCCTTGACGAGTTTTTCTCTCCCGTCTAGCTCCTGACTGTAAAACCCCGTAAAATATAATGAATGAATTTTTTTTATTATGAAATATATATTTATATCATAGATGAATATGATAACAAGTGTTTAGGGATCAAACGAGTGTATTTATATGAGAAAGATCAAGTGATAAGACCAGCACACAAACAACATGCACCAACAGAAAATTTCTTGCAAGGTGGACTACTGGGCGCGTAGCAGAAACAGAAAGCTTCTGTCTCTTGCGCGGTCGACTGTGGCAGTCGACCGTATGCAGTTTTGCTAGTTTTTCCTAGTTTGAGTCTTATTGGGTTATGGGTCGGGTTTGTGGGCTCATATATATAATATTATATTCGTGAGAGCTTCTTCTTCACCACAGAAAACCTTAGTAGCCTCCTCCTTCCCTCTTGCAAACCCTAACCCCTTCTTCTTGGTGATTTCGGTGGATTTCGATGAGTTTGAGTGGGATCTAGTGGTTTTCGGTGTAGGAGGATATTTTCCATCGTTTTTTTGGAGTTTTTCATCATCCCTCAGGCGAGTTTTATCTCGCCCAACCTTATACCCATGTTTTTAAATGTTTTAATAATATTTTTCATGTGATTTGTGAGCATAACATACTAAATTATGTATAAAAATAGATCTATATGTTGTATTTTTGCAAAGAGAACATGTTTTTAGTTAATAAAGCTCACCCACGAAATTCTTAATACAGATCTAGATATTAGTTTATTTCTAACAAGAGTTTTGTAAGAAATTTTTTTGTTTTTGAAGATTTCAACACGAAATTTACATGTTTAAGATTTGATTCGTTTTATCCATAGTGATTAGACTAAAATTCACATGTTCTGGTTATGCTAAATCACTTATGAAGGATTGATAATGTATATAAACATCGCACGAATGTTTTTGGATCAAACTACGTAGAACAGAAACCTGAACTAGGGTTTCTGCTTTTACGCGGTCGACCGTGGCGGTCGACCGCGTGTCATGCACAGAAGCAGTAAGCTTCTGCTCCAGTCATGGTCGACCATGGGCGGTCGACCACTGGGGGATTTTTTTTCTGCTTTTGTCCTGTTGTGCTTAGGTTTGTGTGGATGGTAAAATATCTGGGTTATATGGGTTTGTTATACACTGAGATTGGTATACATGAGTTGACTTCAAACATGGGTCTTAGATTTATTCACCGGAGCATGAGGATGAATGGTATATATGTGATTTCTGACACTATTTGCATATTACAGTCCTCGTGTTGGACTATAAGCTATCAAGTCCTCGTGTTGGACTATATACTATTAAAGTCCTCGTGTTGGACTATAAGCTATCAAAGTCCTCGTGTTGGACTATAATCATCAAAGTACTCGTGTTGGACTATAATCCACTACAGTCCTTGTGTTAGACTTTAAGCTATTAAAGATCATACTTTGGACATTTATTTATTGCAGACCACGAGTTGGGTATGTAATTGACATATGACAGGTCATTGATATTTTTGTTGGAGATAGAGTTATTACTCCATGTTATAGCTTTTTTATTTGTTTTTTAGCTATTTATAATTTGAGCTAAGGGAGGCGTACATATGCTCGTGTTGTAAATTTCTAAACATCAAACCTCTATTTTATTTTTACAGTCGATGTTTAGCTATCTATATGTATCATCAGGTATTTTCTTATCCTTCTAGCCCTTTCCCCTGGGGTTAGTTAAGATGTTACTCGCTATAGCGCTTTGACGCTCATTGTTTCCCCATTTCCAGGTAACGAGCCAGGTGCACGGAGAGCCGTAGCTTGATGGAGTTGTTCTAGTTACCATTTTTAATTTTTGCTAGTAGTTTATGTCAGAACTCCACAATAGATGTATTTATGAAACATTTGATTTTTTATTCTAGTTTTGTATAGGCAATATGCCTTAATATTATTTCATTTGTTTCTTATGTTGAGACATTTGTATTTAGTTCAGATATTACCTTTTTAGAGACTTATCCATTTATATCAGTGGTAGTGATTATTCTTATGAGTATCTGTTGTTTAGTTTCCTTTCTGTATACTCTCTTTTGCCTGTTTTGTACCTACCTGTTGCTGATCAACGTCTACAATCAACGTCTACAATCTCACAATGTAACTACACTAACTACCACCTCAAGTGTTAGTCCTCACGTATCGACTCCCTCAAGTGCTCAGAATTATCACCTCTCACTAGACAACCGACGCCACTCCTCTTGGTATCGACTCCGTCCTCACCACACAC
>BQKN01014512.1:0-14155 GCA_022839385.1 Asparagus kiusianus | reverse complement strand
AAATAGCGCCCTTGGGCAACTCTTGGTTGCTAGTTGGAAAATCCTCTTGCGAGCGTGAAACACAAACGTCGCGTGCTGGAATACGAACGTCGATCCCAATGTTGTTGCTGTTGTACTACTGCTGTAGGAACTTGTGCCATTAGGAACTTGCCTTAAACCGAAAGGTTTTGAACCGAAAAGTTCTAAGATCGAGGAGATCTTTGCCTTGACCGAAAGGTCTTATAGATCAAGGAGATCTTGATAGTACTGGGTTGGTGCACACCAGAGTTTTGTACTGCTATTCCTGGAAGCAGTTTGGCCTTGGGATCCTTGCACCGGAGTAGGCCAAATATTGCTTTAAGCATAGCGTTTCACAAACGTACAGCAGTTAATTGAAAATTTTTAAATAACAGCACATCATCCTTCATTGTTTAATTCTAGATTTAACCTCAATATTCCAACAATCTTAAAGCAATATTTCAGATCTACTAACGGATCCTGCGAGGACTCTTGGGGTGGACTATCTCAAGTTAGAAAACTTTGATGGATCTAATTTCAACGCATGGCATCGAAAAGTGATTTTTGGGATGCAACTCCTAAAAACCTACTATGTTGTTTCTGAGGAGAAACCTAATTTTGAAGAAGACTCAGAGTCTGAAGCCTCTTGGGAAAAAGATGTCATTTTTGCAGGAGTTATGTTCTTAACTGTCTGGCAGATCATCTAGCAGATGCTTACACCAATAAGCCCTCTGCAAAGAAAATCTGGAATGCTCTGGAGGAGCAATACAAGGATGAGGAGAAGCTTTCCAAGTCTCACCTCATTGACAAATTTCTGGACTTCAAGTTTGAAGATGACACTGAGGTTTTGCCTCAAGTTAAAGAACTCGAAAAGCTTGTAATGAAGCTGAAGGATGAAAAGATCAGTCTTTGTCAAACCTTTATTTCTGGTGCAATTATCAACAAGCTTCCTCCATCTTGGATGTCGTTCTCCACAGACATCCGAAGAAGGAAAAGACATGTGACTTTATCTAATTTGAAGAGGTTCATTTGGATCGAGGACGAGATTCAGACTCGCACAAAGAATGAGCTCCTAGCTAAGCAGAAGGCGTCTGCTTACATGGTGGCCACTAACTCTGAGAATGGTACCAATTCTTCTAAGAAAAAAATACTTTTAACAAAAAGAAGAATCATAATCCGAAGAACCTGAATGTTCAGAAGAAAGATTTTAAGAAGAGTGGCAAATGCTTCAATTGTGGGAAGCAATGATATTTTGCCAAAGACTGCAAAGCACCAAAGAAGGGGACAGTACACAATGTTAATCAACTTGACAATTGTGTGGCTATGCTCTTTCAGGTGACAACTCCCAGCAAAGTCTTTGGTTGGTGGTTAGATACAGGTGCTACATGTCATGTCTACTCGAACAGAGATTTGTTCTCTTCCTATGTTGCTGCCAAAGAGAACATATCAATGGCTGATCGTTCTGTGGTTCCTGTTCTTGGAACTGGGACTGTAGTGATGACTCTTTCTTCTGGGAAGACTCTCACATTGAAAGATGTGAAACATGTTCCTTCGATTGCCAAAAATTTAGTCTCTGGAAGCCTACTGTGTGACGCTGGTATGAGGTTGGATTTCCAAGGAGGAAAGGCTATGTTATCTTTTAAGAAAATATATTTTGGCAATGCATATCGTATTGATGGCATATATAAAATTAGTACTATTGTACCCAACTCAGTTGTAAATGAAGTATCCTCTTCTGCTTACTCCTCTATATTATTGCACAATAGGCTAGGACATGTGAATTATAGAAACCTGTCTAGCATAGAGAAGTTAGGATTACTTCCAAAATGTGGGGGTAACAAACCTGATAAGTGTGAAGTATGTGCACAAGCGAAGCTGACAAGGAAGCCATTTCCAAGTGTCACAAGAAGCACCAATCTATTGGATCTGATTCACTCAGATACTTATGATTTCAAGAGCTTTGTCACTCGAGGCGGCATGAAGTACTTCATCACCTTCATTGATGATCACTCTCACTTCTGCCACGTCTACCTACTAAAATCTAAATATGAAGCCTTCAGCAAGTTTGTCGAGTTTCGGACTTGAGTGGAGAAGTAGCTTGGACTTCAGGTGAAAAGACTCAGGAGTGACCGAGGAGGGGAGTCCTAATCTAAGGAGTCGGAGGCATACTTCAAGGAGCATGGAATCATTGCTGAAACCTGTTTGGTGGAAAATTTGAAGTAAAAAGAAATGAAGGAAAAATTAATTTGTATTCCTTTAATCTCAATTACAATTGGATTTCCTAGTTACAAAAGAGAGGAGAATGATCTGGATTCACCCCTTTGTTTAATTCTGGGTTCTTCACGGTAGCGATAGAGTGCTTCCTTCGAATGCTTGCGTCGAATCTGCTTTCCTTTGACGATCCGAATATCTCAATTCACTGGAACAGCTGACTTGTGTAGTGGAACTGATTAAGGGCTCTTGACGAGATTTTAAACTCGGGGTGAGTTAAGAACTCTAGTGAACAAGAGTTATTTTAACCGAAAATAATTCGGTTGAGAAGCCAAGTATTTGGAAATTTTCAGTTGTTGAGTGTTGTTGCCTCCTGATTTTCTCCTCTCCGTAATCCAATCTCCAAAATTCGATCCCGAACTCTGTCGACTTTGTTGATATTTATAGGGATGTTAGAGGTGTAACTACCCCCCATAATCTGCGCCTATATGGGGGATTAGTCGCCCTATTAATCGGGTATAACAACCCACTTAAACCACTTCCTAAATCGTGGGTGAACAGCGGTTATCTCGTAACCGTATGGATCGTGTTTGAACGAGTCAACATCTTGACTTGCATTCTGGGTATGATCCGGCTTCTAAACGTAGTGTCTAGAGTCGCATTTGCAGCGATATGAAGCTGCGTTGGTAGCAGCTGTAGAGCTGTGTTTGCAGCGATATGGAGCTGCGTTTGCAGCGATATGGAGCTGCATTTGCAGCGATATGGAGCTGTGTTGGCAGCGGCTTTAGAGCTGTATTTGCAGTGATATGGAGCTGTGTTGGCAGCGATATGGAGCTGCGTTGGTAGCGGCTGTAGAACCGCGGATGTAGTGATTGCGTTGACATAGGAAATTTAATTGCAAGGACGAATTCTGCTTCTTGGTTTGAAGAAATCATTACCTTATAATCTCTTCTTGATCCATAGGAGAATCCTCTGATTGCAGCTTTCCTTTGTTAACAAGAGAGTCGTCTGATTGTAACCTCCTTAGTCGAAACTGTCAGTTAAAGTCTGATAGGGGTGAACTATCTATTGTGATTTTTAGACAGCCTACAAAACCACTACTCCATATTCTCCGCAATCTAATATAATTACAGAAAGGAAGAATCGCATATTGACCGAGATGGTGAATTCGATGCTAATTACATCTGGACTACCTACATGCTATTGGGGAGAGGCTTTGCTGATGGCAAACTGGATTCTGAATAGAGTACCCTATTCTAAAACTGATAGTACTTCTCATTAGTTATGGTTGGGATATCCAGATCCTTTGGATAGTCTTAAAGTGTGGGGGTGTCTCGCATATGTTCGAGTTCCAGATATCAGAAGGCCTAAGCTCGGACCAAAGACAAACAGATGTGTGTTTCTTGGCTTTGCTGAAGATAGTGATGCTTGCATGTTTCTTGATCTTGGAACCAACTCCATCATTAAAACTCGGGATGCAGAATTCTTTGAGGATAAGTTTAAGATAAAGGATTATTGCTCAAAGATATAGCAGAGAATGCTAGTACGTCAGACGCACCAGAGGAGTCAGTTTCGCGAGAAACTGAAAATGTCAGTGATGAAGGAGTTACTGAACCATCTTCCAATCGTGTCAGGAGACAGAAAGATTTTAGAGATGATTTCATCACCTATAATATGGAAGGAGACCCACAGACTTTCCAAGAAGCAATACAATCAACAGATGTTCTTCTGTTGAAAGAAGCTATAGATGATGAGATGGATTCATTGATCTAAAATCACATGTGGGAGCTGGTGGATGTACCTGAAGGTGCTAGGCCTATCAGTTACAAGTGGATCTTCAAGAAGAAGCTTCGTCCTGATGGTACTATTGAGAAATACAAAACAAGACTGATAGCGAAAGGATTCTCTCAGAGAGAAGGAATAGATTTCTTTGACATCTATGCACCAGTTTGCAGGATTACTACTATCAGAGTACTTATCGTATGGTCGGTGATAAAAAGGTTCGTTATACATTAGATGAATGTGAAGACTGCCTTTCTCAATGGAGACCTCACAGAAGAGATCTACATGGAAAAACTAGAAGGACTTGATGCTCCACCTGGTAAAGTTTGTAAACTTATTAAGTTTCTATATGGACTTAAGCAGGCACCGAAACTCTGGCATGAGAAGTTCGATGGGGTTGTTCGTAATAATGGGTATCAAGTCAGTGAGTCTGACAAGTGCCTATACATTAAGGTCGCTGAAGGGAAGACAGTGGTTATCTGCCTCTATGTGGATGATATGCTCATTATCGGGAGTGATTTGGAGATAGTAACATCTACCAAGAAATTTCTATCAACTCAGTTCAGTATGAAGGACCTTGGAAATACGGACGTGATTCTCGGAATCAAAATCATATACTCTGAAGAGGGTATTGGATTGTCCCAATCTTATTATATCGAGAGCATGCTAAGGAAGTATGGCTACTACGACCTACCAGAACTGTCAGTGCCGTATAATTACAACAAGAAGTTTCGACCGAACACTGGAAGACCAGTAGAACAACTAAGGTACTCAAAGATAATTGGAAGTCTTATGTACGCGATGAGCTGCACAAGGCCAGATATAGCATTTGCTATAGGAATGCTCAGTAGGTTCACAAGTAATCCTAGAAAGCTTCACTGGGATACTGTCCAGAGATTGATAAGATACTTGAAAGGAACTACAGGTCTGGGTCTATTCTACACTGGATATCCGACTGTAATCGAAGGTTATTCAGATACGAGCTGGTGCTCAAAACCAGATGAGTGCAGATCTAGTGGAGGTTTTGTCTTCACCATGGGCGGAGCTGCCGTCTCGTGGAAATCTAAGAAGCAAACTATGATTGCACGGTCATCGATGAAATCTGAGTTCTTCGCACTCTGTGCTGCAGGAGATGAAGCTGAGTGGCTCAGTTATATTCTCCGAGACCTTCCATTGACAGAATTGCAAGGCACAATTACAATCTATTGTGATAATCAGGCAACAGGTGCTGTGGTAGTGAACTCATTGTTCAATGGAAAGAAGCGGACCATTCGTCTGAAGCATGGTTATTTGAGAGAACTCATTTGCCAAGGAGTCATCTCGGTGATTGACGCTCGGTCTTCAGAGAATGTGGCTGATCTTTTGACTAAAGGTCTGAAAAAGGACATAGTCGAAAGGACGTCTGCTGCAATGGGTCTCAAAGTTTTGTGAGTCTTACAAATACTTACCATGTTCATCCAATTATTAGTTCAAAGCTTATGCTACTCATAATAAAGATAACTGGTTCAAAAGTCAAGTAAGATTTGTAAAGTTTGGTGAGTCTTACAGATACTTACCATTTCGTCAAGTTATTAGTTCAAAGCTTACGCTACTAATGACAAGATGATTGGTTCAAAAGTCAAGTAAGATTTATAAGTAAAATCCTATCATGTAAAGAGATTGGCTCTTAAGCCTTAATGGGTCCAAAGCTTTTCGCATGCGGGATGTTGGATAGGTAACATGCCTAAAGGACTCACCGATAATCCTATCATGTAAAGGGGCTGGCTGTTAAGCCTTAATAGGTCCAAAGCATTTCGGATGCGGGGTGTTAGATAGGAAACATGCCTAAAGGACTCACCTAGAATCATATCATGAGAGAGGATGGCTCTTAAGCCTTAATGAGTTCAAAGCATTTCGGATGCGGGATGTTTGATAGAAAACATGCCTAAAGAACTCACCTATGCCTGGGTGGAGATTTGGCCGTCTCCTATGGTGTCTTGTGGAAAGATACCTAGAGCCCTAGCAGAAACCAGGACTAGCACAGGGTCATAAATGTGCAAAGGCAAAGGCAAGTGTGGTTCAAAGTGAAAACTACCACGGATGAGTTTGATCTTGTGTGATCGCTAGATTTTAGACATGTGCTGGTTCAAGTCTCTGCGACACCATGCATCTATGTTCTATTCAGTTAGTCTAAGGGGGATTCAAGTCCTTGCAACATCTACCTTATGCACAACAATCGAAACGACGGCACCATTACACGACATTAGTTTAAAAACTTGTGGGGGATTGTTGGATTTTTTGGTCAAAACTGCTTTCCAAAATGAGTTTTCAAACTATATATATATTAACTACAAGTACTTTTCATAAATGCTTAGTAGCCTAGTGGAAAGTTTATGTTTTGGTGTTTCAAAAGGTCCCTTGTTCGAGGCTTGCCAACGACAAGCCGATAAGTGTTTTATTTGAATTAATCCCTCATAAGTTCTAGTGGGCCGTGGGCCAATGGGCCAGGGATCGGGGCTAATCGGGCTGAGGAGCTAAGTAGCGCTTTGTTAGGCGCACTTTGCACTTCACACGGAGGCAACGGGGCGAGGTGGCGCTGTTTGTCGCCACGAAGGTTGCCTCGCAGGCTGCTTCGCAGCATGCGGACGAGCTACGTATTCGCACGAGGGTGGCCCTAGCGTTCTTGTAGTTTGACAAGGCTCGCTCGTTCGACGAGGTTCATCTGTCATACGAGGTTCGCCTGTTTGACGATGTTCGTTCGTTTGATGAGGTTCGTCTATCATACGAGGTTCGCTTGTTGGCGAGGTTCGTCTGTCATACGAGGTTCGCCTGTTTGAAAATCCTCTCGCGAGCGTGGAACACGAACGTCACGTGCTGGAATACGAACGTCGATCCCGACGTTGTTGTTGTTGTACTGTTGCTGTAGGAACTTGTGCCATCAGGAACTTGCCTTAAACCGAAAGGTTTTGAACCGAAAGGTTCTGAGATCAAGGAGATCTTTGCCTTGACTGAAAGGTCTTATAGATTGAGGAGATCTTGACAGTATTGGGTTGGTGTACACCAGAGTTCTGTACTGCTGTTCCTGGAAGCAGTTTGGCCTTGGGATCCTTGCACCGGAGTAGGCCAAATATTGCTTTAAGCACAACGTTTCACAAACGCACAACAGTTAATTGAAAAATTTAAAATAACATCACGTCATCCTTCATTGTTTAATTCCAGATTTAACCTCAATATTCCAACAGAAGTTTCATTCATCAGTTGAATGAAGTTCTCCACAATAGTAACGTTACATGTATTCCTATGATGTATCCAGAAAACTGTTAGATAGAAACCAACAACTCATAACAAGAGAAATTGTCTTTTAAGCTAATGTTCTTTGGGGAGATTACAAAATAATTAGAAAACATTGCAAGCTAGGTATGCAAAGAATATAAACTACATACAAAGAAATTAATGAACATGTGAGATAAGTACATATACATGTTGGTAATAATATCTCGCAGGAGGGGAAAAGGGGCTAATTAATGAAAATTTTGCTTGATAATTTATGTCCTATGAACATTAAGAAACCGAAGAGTTTGATTTTAGTCTGTAGAGCAAAAGGTTGACGTTTCGTGCTAGTATGTGAAAATAGACGTGTCTACTTGGTCATGGAATAATGTAGATTTGGTGTGATCTAATATACTTTATACTAGCCAGTTTAAATTGAGCGATTTAAGCATGAAACTTTCATGGTATTTTCACCAACGGTTGTTTTAGATATATACCCTTCAAGATATAGGAATTTTTATGACTACCCCTCAAATCATTGTAATATTAGTTTTCACCCCCAGTTTAGGTCATCAGACAATTTTATCCTCTTAGTTAGGGCTACAGTTTTACCAATTTTCAAATATGTTACCTTTTTAGAAAAAAAACTTAAATCGGTTATAAACAAGAGAGATGGATAAATGTTACCTTTGAAAAGTTACGGATTCTTAAATATGATTGGATCAGAGGATAAACTTAATATTGGTGTCCTATTTGTCATGACAAATTAATCCACTTGATAAACAAATATTAATTAAATGAAAGCATAGTAAATAATGAGAACTCAAAACATAAAGATGTATGTGGTTCGGCTCGTAGGCTACATCGATCCTCGTGTAACTGGAAAGAGTAGCTCTATTAAAAAATTGTGAGGAATATAATGTCTTGATAAAAAAAACTCTCTGTTATTTGTCTTTATGTTGCTACCCTAGGTTGGGTAAATTCTCATAAAAGACTTTATGCCATATTTATAAGGACTCAAATTGCAACCGCCGGCTAGCTAGAAGTTCTAACCTAGACTTTAATTACACACTTATCTATGCCTTTTAGTACCAATTTATTACTTCTCTTTAAATATTTTTTGAGTATTGTGAATGGATCAAATGATAGCTCAAGGGATAAAAAAAGGGGGCTTCAAATAGTTTTTAGGCGAAAGGGAACGGATTTTCATAGTTGAGAAGAGCAAGATGAAACTAAAATGGTCCGAGGGATATGAACAAAAAGAGTAGTTTATGATACAAGTAGGTCCTGAAGCCTATTGGCTCATTTTTTTTCTCCCCTTCAGTCTTTGAAATTGCACACAAGTCCCTCACTTTGTAAGAGGTCCTGCAATTTCCCCCTTAATGACCAAAATATCTCCTGCATTTATGCTCCCCCACAAAACCTATGCACGTTCATAAAAGTAACCTGAGGGGTATCTTGGTTATTGAGGAATTAAATTTCAAGTCCTTTACACTTTTGAGGGATATAGGAGCAAATTCAAAGATAATGAGGGAGTAATATAGTCTAATTTTCAAGGGATAACGAACTGCGGTCAGCTCACCGCGAGTCAACTAGACCACACGGAAAGAGAAAAGCTAAGTGCAATACCAAATTTGAATTCTAATATAAACGATTAACTAAGAATGAACGACGAAGATACCAAAAAATTACTTGAGATTTTTTTTACACCTTCTCAAGTCACAATATTATGAAATATTTAATCCAATGATATTCATTTTAACTAATTTAATGTAAGGAAAGACAAATGCAAATACAAAAAACTTACACTTGGCCATGTAGATCGGAAAGCAAACTCGGCTCAACAACAACGTCGTTAAGTTCTCCAACTTGAACTCGAGGAGGACGAGGAGTACGAGCTTTTTTCGGATGCTCGTACTGTCTTCTCCTTTAACAAGGGAAAAAACAAGTTAAAACACAAATTAAAAAGTGTTAAATACAAGATACTCCCTCAATCTATACCTTAGTTTCAAGAAACCCCTTTGTCTATTAAACTCAACAAAAATTCCTTTGTTCTATGCAACTTTTTAAAATCATTAGTTTTTAACAATGATCTTAGTGCCTAAAGTTTAGATTCCAAAGCAGCAGTTTGTTTACTAACAAAAAAAAAAAAAATCTCTTCTTCTCATTATTATTCCTATTGTTAAAAAGGAACCAAGGAAACCCCCAATACCGTCAGGAGCGGAGCCATATAGGGTCCAACTGGGCCCTAGCCCCCCCTTGAATTTCGTAGAAAAACAATTAGGTATTAGGAGTTTTTCTATACAAGTCCCGTACATCTTATGTATTAGCTTGATAGATGTTTCTTCTAAATTTGGAACTCATGTGTTCAGACTCGTAGAAACTCAAACGAACAATATCAGAAGCGTGGTTTGCTTTCAGACTGTATTCATCTTGAACTTAGTTTCATTTGATTGTTGTGGTCTCTAGTGACTTTCATGGATTTATTAATGATTTACTTAAAGGACCATACTAATTTACTGTTTAAAGTATTCATGGTATCGGCATTTGGGGCAAGGATTCATAGGCACCTATGTGATACTTTAATTTGGATGGTTACGATACCATTGATATATTCTGATTAGTAGATCAGAGAAACTAATAAAATAAAATAAAATAAATGAGGCAGTATGACGTGGCTCGGGCTGGGGGATACATTTAAGTTTTGTCTCCTTTTTCTCTCACTTATTTTTTTGTCATATATTCTATATCAGAGTTTACAATAATTAAAATTAAAGAGGAGAGAAATTAATGAACATGTAAGATAAGTACATATACATGTTCCGGCCCGGTTTTGAGGATGTGCAGCCTGCTTGACCGCACAGGGCCCTCTAAAATTGGGGGCCCAAAATAAATTTTTACCGATGACCTCGTGACCAACTCACTCTCTCATCTCCTATTTTTTTCAGACAAAAGAAGGTAGCGGGAGATTGGAGAAAACCCAACCAAAAATTTGAAGGCGAAAAGGGTTTTTCTTCTCTCTCCTCCCTCCACGGTTCCACCTCCCCTTTCAAAACCCTAGCTTCGTTTCCTCTTGCGGCGCCGGCGGTCGTCTCAAGATCGACTTCGCCCAAGCTTCGGTGAGACGGTGAGCTCCGACCCTTTCTCATTTCCAACCAAAACCCTAGTTCTTACTTAGTTGCTTCTCATCTGGATCTTCCTCTTATTTCGATTTTTTTCTGATTTTTCCTAATTTTTTCGAGTCGATTTCGAGTATTTTAGGGTTTTGATGGTTTAGATGTGAAGTTTGCGAGATCGATTTGCTCAAATCGTGCTCGAGGAGCTGTAGATTTTATTATCTGGTCTCTTTTTTATTTTTGACCTCTGGCTCGAATTTGATAGTTACTGGGAATTGGGAAAAGATACTATTTGAGCATTTTATCAGTTATTCGGGTAAATGTTAATAAGTTAATTTGATAACTTAAGTGACTGATTGTGCTATGAATATGGGTTTTGGCTGTGTTGGCTAAGGACCTTGGATTGAGCAGTATTTGTGAGTTGGTGTAGTATCAGTTGTTTAATTTGATAATTTTTATTAGAGCATAAAAGTCTATCTGTCTATGCATTTGAACCTCAAAGTACAGAATGGCTATTCCTTGCTACTTGCTAGAAGCCTAGAACGATATTTTTTAAAGAAGCACCCAGTAGTTAGCGAAATATATATATGTGGATCATGTTACATGTATGCTGTAAGAGCTTCATAAGCAGGTGTCAGAATCTTTGATGCCTGTTCTTTTATTTGTAGTGTTTGATTTAGTGGTTTTTGTGTATTTTACAGGTGGGAAGAGGAAAGTCACTATCTTTTGTAGGCTACTCGAGTACCTCTTCCACTTGATTTAATTCTTCAAATCAGGTTGTACTGTTCCAAATCTTTTGACTTCTTTCAATTTTGATTGTAATATTTTTTTTTCTATTAGAAATGCCTCCAAAAAAGTATCCTTCTGGATATGATAAACGCAAGAAAAAAGAAAATTTGAACAATTTATCATAACTCAAAGTGGAGCGCTTGATAAATTCATTGTTAGAGAAACACAAAATTTAGTTGGAAATTCAATTGAAAATGATAACATTAATGATTTGGGCTTGAATGAGTATGAGAATGAAAATGTTGATGATCAAAGTAAAAGTGAAAATGATAATGAAAATGAGAATCAGAATGAAAGTGAGAATCAAAATGAAAATGAAAATGATAATGAAAATGAGAATCAGAATGAAAATAAAAATGAAAGTAAAAATGAGAATGAGAATTAGAATGAAATTGATATTGACAATGAAAATAAGAATGAAAATATTTTAGGCAATGAACAACCTAAGCAGTTCATGCTCATGAATTTGAATATTTATGATCCAAGAACTTGGGATAATTTGGACACAAAATCTAGAGATATATTAGTGGAAAATGGCCCTATAAGAGATCCTATTAATTGAAAAAGGTCCTCAAGATAAATTCGGAAGATGTATTTCTTCGACATTTTACACTAGGCATTTATCTAATGGAGAGAAATGCGATAGGGAATGGTTAGTTTATTCAAAGGATATCGATAAAGTATTCTGTTTTTGTTGTAAATTGTTTAAAAATTGTTTTAAGAAAAGTTTTTTTAATAAATGAAGGATTTAATGATTGGATACATCTTAGTGCTAGGCTTAAAGAACATGAAACAACTAATGAGCACATCATTAACATGAGTACTTGGCTTGATTTACGCATAAGATTAAAGAAAAATATAACAATTGATAAAAATATTCAAGAGCAAATTAATAAAGAGAAGGAACATTTGAAGAAAGTATTATAAAGAATAATTTCTGTTGTTAAATATCTTGCTAAACATAACTTGGCATTTCAAGGAACAAATGAGAGAATTTATCAAAATAATAATGGAAATTTTTTAGGCCTAATTGAAATGATTGCAGAATGGGATCCGGTAAGGCAAGAACATGTTCGACGTATTGACCATTGTGAAATTCATTATCATTATCTTGGTCATAGCATTCAAAATGAATTGATAAATATGTTAGCATCTAAAATCAAATGTGCAATAGTTCAAAAAATTAAAGAAGGTAAATATTTTTCAGTAATACTTGATTGTACTCCGGATGCAAGTCATCAAGAACAAATGACTTTAATATTACGATGTGTTGATATTTCTACAAGCTCGATAAAAATAGAAGAATTTTTTATAGAATTTTTAAAAGTAAATGATACTTCTGGACAAGGACTTTTTGAAGAATTGCAAAATGTGCTAAAAGCTCTTAATCTTGATATTGATAATGTACGAGGTCAAGGGTATGATAATGGGTCTAATATGAAAGGGAGACACCAAGGTGTACAAAAAAAATTACTTGATGTAAATCCTAGAGCATTATACACGTCTTGTGGTTGTCATAGTCTTAATTTAACACTTTGTGATATGGCAAATTGTTGTGGTAAAGCAAAAGACTTTTTTGGAGTACTACAACGCATTTATATATTATTTTCTCACTCAACAAAGCGATGGCAAATTTTGATAAATAATGTAAAAAATTTAACTGTGAAGCCATTGTCGACTACACGTTAGGAAAGCCATATTGAAAGCGTTAAAGCAATTAGATTCCAAACGCTTGAAACAAGGGAAACACTACTTCATTTAGCAGAAATAAGGAGTGAAGCAGATTCTTTAGCAACACATGGAATTGGAAATTTTGAATTTTTATTAAGTATGATTATTTGATATGATATATTGTTTGCTGTTAACTTAGTTAGCAAATCTTTACAATCTAAAGACATGCTTATTGATATTGTTATAGATCAAGTAAAAAGATTGATTAGGTTTTTTGAGAATTATAGAGAAGTTGGGCTCACACAAGCTATGATAATTGCTAAAGAAATTGCTATTGAAATGAAAATTGATTCTGTATTTCAAGTAAAACGTCAATTATTATTAGAATCAATTATTTTTTGTATATTGTAATCAAGCTATTGGTTCACTAAAGAAAAGGTTTGAGCAATATAAAGCATATGAAGATATTTTTGGATTTTTGTTTGGTTCAGAAAAGTTAAATTCACTAGATGATAATAATTTGAAAGCATGTTGTGATAATCTTGAAATTGTTCTAAAATATAAAACATTTTCTGATCTCGATGGGAAAGATTTATTTGGAGAACTAAAAATCTTACGAAATATTTTACTAAAAGAAACAAAGATGGCTATTGATATACTGAATTTCTTAAAAATACGAAATTGTTTTCCAAATGCATGTATTGCTTATAGAATATTATTGACTATACCTGTTACAGTCGCATCTGCAGAAAGAAGTTTTTCAAAATTAAAATTATTAAAATCTTATCTGAGATCGACCATGTCACAAGAAAGACTAAATGGATTAAATGTTGATAATAATATCTCGTAGGAGGGGAAAATGGGATAATTAATGAAAATTTTGCTTGATAACTTGTGTCCTATGAACATTAAGAAACCGAAGAATTTGATTTCAGTCTGTAGAGCAAAAGGTTGACGTTCCGTGCTAGTATGTGAAAATAGACGTGTCTACTTGGTCATGGAATAATGTAGAACAGGGATTGGCGGCTGACTCCCAAAGATGTGCCGTCTTGCCCTCCTTGTCTGGGGCTGGAAGACCAGGAATTTGGGGGGATTAGCGACTAGGGTTTTGGCGCATTGGGGGAGGTCGAGAGGTTTGACTACGGTTTTGGCACGTTGGGGGAGGGCGAGAGATTTGAGCGGCGGTAGGGGCGGATTGGTGGCTCGGTTTTTCAAGCATTGGTGGAGGGCGAGAGGTTTGAGCATCGGTAGGGCGGGATTTGCGGCTAGGGTTTTGGCGCGTTGGGGGAGGGTGAGAGGTTTGAGCGGCGGTAGGGCGGCATTGGCGGCTAGGGTTTTGG
>BQKN01014510.1:0-16343 GCA_022839385.1 Asparagus kiusianus | reverse complement strand
ATTTGTTGTTTGGGAAAGCCACTGGTGCGGCCACGGAATCAGCGGTTGACATTGGTTTAACAGAAGCAGGTCCTTCCGAGAGTAAGGCTTCCGTTCTGTAAACTCTTCATCATATATTTTCTCCCTTGATTAATCGTGTAGATGTTCGAATTATATGACCAGTTGTCGGAACTGATACATCTATAATCGCTGGAGTTCACGATCAACCTGGGGGTGGTGATCTATCATCATAGGCAGGAACGGAAGTTGATCTTCAAACATCCATTCCTAAATCTCGACCTGCTACCCCTGCAGATCCCATGATGATAGAAGTCAATGTAACTCCTCAAATTAGTCCAATTGCTACAAAAGCGAGACCAACTGGAGAAGTTGGTACATCGGCTAATGTCGCGCTTGGAATTGGTGAGTTTTAACTCTCATTCGTGTCAAATTTCTGTTTAACACTCCATTATGCTCATTGTGATCTTTTTGTTTGTAGAATCTTCTCCTGAGAAACCTCTCGACTTAAGCCCAAAACTTTCTGAGGTCAAAATTACAGAATCTTCCGACGTAGCTGGTGTATCAAAAGCTGCTATCCTTGAACCAGCTTCGACTACTCAGTAGACCGGACTACCCCCAGTGGACACGTAGGGTCATGTTGAAGGTTCTTCCGTTAAACTTGGTATACTTCAAATCGCTGTCTTGTGTACACACATATATCTTGTACTGACTTATTTGCCCTTGTCGCAGCTTCTTCTATCTCATTATCGGCCCGCATTCAAGAATTATTGGCTGACGAGGATCCTGAAAAAGCAGCCATTTGCTCTGATCTTTTTGGCTTCGTCCATTTTTGGAACTCTATGGTCGATCGCATTATTTCAAAAGGCTCACATTTTGAGATTTTTAAGAAACCGTTTGATCGTTATATGTCGGGCATCCGAGATGAAGGATATAACGACTTAGCCGATTCGATCAACGTTTATTTAGTCGAGCTGAAGCAACATGTTGAACTCCTGAAGGATCTTCACATTAAGGGCGTACCCTCCTACATCGCTTCTCATATGGACTTCAAGTTGCAAGCATGGCACGATTCCCAAAAATCTTCTAACTCCGAACTTCAAAAGCTAAGAGCCCACAGTCATCGGCTCAGGGTGCATGTCGCCAAGAGAATACAAGTTAAGGTCGATCTACAGCGGGATTTAGAGTCGAATCAAACTGAGATAAACCGCCTGGAGGAACAACTTGCAAACGCCAAAGAAGCTCGTGTAGTTTTGGAATCTGAGTTGACGAAGACAGCTCAAATTGAAGAAAAATTGCTCCAACAATTGGATATCCAGGATAAGAGGCTTGCTGAGAAGGAACAAGAGGTCGCCGAACTTCAGAGTGTTGACGAAGAAGCCTTCAAAGTTAAACTGACCGCTGAGCTTGAACAAGCCTACGCGATAGAGCTTTCAAAACTAGAAGATCAAATTCGTCAGCATAAATTTTTGTAATTGAAGAACATGTATACTTTTTTTTTGTTTGACCATTTTCGATCAATATAATGAACTCTTTTGCTCATTAAGATTTTATTATGATTACTCATTCTTGTTTAGAATAAATAATCATAATACTTATAGGATTTTTGGCAAATCCTCAGCCATCAACGGATTTGATATGCCTTTACCGATACCGTTTGAATCGGGCTAGTATGTGAATTATCTAAGTCCGTTTCACATATAACGTTGGGCTAAAAGACTTAAACTCTTTTAGACTTTGAACTACAATATTGAATATGTAGGCTACATGTGTGAGATGTAGACTTATCTCTAATAAGGGATAGAGATAACATCCTCCATGTGTGAATGACATGGATTTTAAAGTGTAGATAGATAACGTTCTGTATGAAAACGAACCTAAGTTTGTGAAGAAAGAACTTAGATATTCCAGTTCAGAGTCTCTTGTTTGTTGGTAGAGAAAAACCCAGAATTGGAGAGGAATAATTTCATATTCCGACTCCTGGTCTCTTGTTTGTTGGTAGAGATGAACCCAGAATTGGAGAGGAATAATTTCATATTCTGACTCCTGGTCTCTTGTTTGTTGGTAGAGATAAACCCAGAATTGGAGAGGAAGAATTTTATATTCTATCTCCTGGTCTCTTGTTTGTTGGTAGAGATAAACCCAGAATTAGAGAGGAAGAATTTTATATTCTATCTCCTGATGTAAAGGAAACTCAAAGTGGAATCTCCACTAAGGGAATCCGGATTAGTTTGAATAACCCTAACTGTCATAAGGTTTGATTATTCAGTTTGTGGACCTCTCATTCATGGAACGAATCGAGAGGGGATTTTGGCTTTGGTCCTAACTGTAGGAAGGTTTGACAAAAAAAAGAATAGGAGTAGGGTACAAATAACAATGAGTTTGTCGATTTGTACGAACTACTCGGTGGGGAATTTTGACATTAAACATAAGAATTCAACATGAAATGACTTGTCGACTGATACAGATCGATGACCATTGGTCGATCTGACCCGTGGGGTTTTTATGGTGCGGGGTTACGAATCATCGAATTTCCCCTTTCCATGATTGCATTACAAGATTTTGTGAGGAAAGATTAACTGTCATTAAATCTCATCTCAACAAAAATAGTAAGGGGGTCTTAATTATTTTCATCATAATTAAGAATGGATTATTCGCATGATCATTTTCCATTGAGAATAATCAACTGATAACAGGTTATCCTGAAATATCCTGATAGGACTTTTTAGGAACTTCCTGTTTTACATAGGTTATCCCGAACGTATTATGGGTAATACTTTTTCAGGAACTTCCCATTTATTGGCATCATCAATTTGTTACCGTCTTGAGTAACCAAACGGTATGCACCATTTGAATAGACTGTTTCTATCACAAACGGCCCTTCCCATTTAGGTTCAAATTTTCCTTTCTTTTTGGAAGTGAGAATCATAGGTCTTCGGACGGCAAGAACTAGATCTCCTTCTTTAAAACTTCGTCGTCGGACCCTTTTATCAAAAGTCCGGGAAATTCTAGCTTGATAAAACTCGATCTGTTGTTGAGCCTCCAAGCGCTTCTCATCTAACATCTCTAACTCCTCGAGACGTTTCTGATGATGTTCTTCCGTCGTCATTCCCGTTGCGAGAGCGATGCGGAGAGAAGGAATTTGTATTTCCAATAGGAGAACAGCTTCACATCCATATGTTAAGGCATATGGGGTTGTTCCGGTAGGTGTACGGACAGTTGTGCAATAAGCTCATAAGGTTTCGCCGAGTTTGTCGTCCCAATCTCGCTTATTGGTTTTCACCAATTTTGCCAGAATTTTGATGATGGTCTTATTGAAGGCTTCGGCCAATCCGTTAGCTGTGGGATTATAAGCTGTCGATGAAACGTCCTTAATCCCGAATTTGCCGCAGAATTTGATAAATGCATTGCTGACGAACTGAGGGCCATTATCGTGCACTATTCGCCTTGGAATACCATACCGATATATGATATGATGTTTGATAAACTTGATGATATTACTCGTCTTTACCTCTCTAAGTGGAATTGCTTCTGCCCATTTCGAGAAGTAATCGGTGATTGCCAGGATGAAACGGTCCCCTTTAACCGAAGGCGGGAAAATTGGACCTACTATATCCATTCCCCAAGTTTCAAATGGCCATGATGTTGCCGATGGGTGTAAATACTCGGGCGACTGGTGCATATAATTTGTATGTAATTGACACACTTCACATCGTCGTGCGTAGTCAACTGCATCCTTTACCATAGTTGGCCAGTAGTACCCGATTCTTCTAAGTCGATCACAGAGTTTAGGACCGGGTTGATGCGCACCGCATATTCCATCATGCGTCTCTTTGAGTGCTCATTCCGCTTCTTTGCCAGATAAGCAACGGAGTAGAAGACCATCGTACGATCGTCGATACAACATTTGTGCCGTGGCGTTGTAGTAAAATCTCGGTGCTCTTCGCCGAATTGATTCCCTTTCTCTTACATCTTCAGGCAATATACCATGTAGAACGTAGTCGATAATGGGAAAACGCCAATCTCGAACTTCGGGCTCAACTGCTGTTGAGTATACTTCTTTAATATCCGAGTCGTAGATTGAAACGATAAGCTGGTGGGTCCTCACTGTAATCAACTGCTCTGTTTCGGGAGGTTGAGCCAATGATACAGACAATGCCGCCAATGCGTCTGCATACGCATTTTGGAGACGTGGAACGTACTCTATGAAAAATCCTTCAAACGAGTTTGCCATCTCAATGGCCACCTGGTGGTATGGAATCAGGTCTTGACTTCTGACTTCATACTCTCCTCGTATTTGATTAATTACCAGTTAAGAATCCCCAAAAGCTTCAAGGTATTCGACCCCCAGCTCTTTGGCAAAATTGAGTCCAATTATTAACGCGTTGTACTCGGCCACATTATTAGAACATGATCTGGTCAACGAGTATGCTCTAGGCAAGACATGCTTTTCCGGGGAAACTAAAACGACCTCCACTCCTGAGGAGATTTTAGAACATCCGGGTGCGCTTGCCACATTGGTTGCGCGGGAAGCCCCATCGAAGTACAACTGCCACACTTGTTGATGTGAGGTAGTATTAACTTCGTGAGTTTCATCTGGCAGATCGTCGTACAATTCGACTATATCCTTCGTAGGATTTTCCGCTAGAAGATCGCAAATAGCTTGCCCTTTAACCGATTTTTGTTGCTTAAAGTACAAGTCGTATTGCGATAAGAGTAAAGCCCATCTAGCTAAACGCCAATTCATGGAGGCCGGCTGGGTCATGAATACGCGGACCGGGTTTATGTTGGAAATGACATAAATCGTCTGCCCAACTAAATAGTGTCGCATTTTCTGAACGGCAAATACCAATGCAAGACATTCTTTCTCGATCATTGGGTAACGAGATTCAGCTCCTACTAATGTGCGGCTTAAGTAATATACCGCTTGTTCGTGACCGTTATCGTCGTCTTGTGCTCGTAATGCACTTAACGAATGGCTCGTCGCTTTGACATAAATCAAAAACGGTCTGCCCGATTTCGGTGCAACGAGGATAGGTGGGTTCGCTAGATATGCTTTAATATCCTCGAACACCTTTTGGCATGCTTCATCCCAAATAAACGACACGCCTTTCTTCGCGAGTTTAGAGAACGGTTGACATTTTCCGGACAGATTTGATATAAATCGACGGATATATGCCAATCGACCCTGCAATCCTCTGAGTTCTTTAAGATTTCTCGGGTGTTGCAGCTCATGTATCGCCTTCACTTTATCAGGATCGATATGAATACCCTTTGTGGTGACGACGAATCCAAGAAACTTACCGCTCGACATCCCAAGAAAGGATTTAGTCGGGTTCATCTTTAGCTGATGAGTTCTCATAAGATCAAACATCGTCTTCAGATCAATAATATGGTCTCTTTTATCACGACTCTTAATGACCAGGTCATCAACGTAGCATTCGACGTTCTTCCTAAGATGCTCTTGAAAGATTTTTGTCATTGCTCGTTGGTACGTGGCGTCAGCATTTTTTAAACCAAAAGGCATAACAGTATAACAAAAGACCCCCATGGGTGTTCTGAATGCTGTATGCTTTTCATCGTCTGGGTGCATCTTGATCTGATTATACCCTGAGAAACCATCCATAAATGACATTCTCTCGAATCCGCAAGTATTGTCGATAATGACGTCCGTAATTGGTAGGGGGAAGTCATCTTTAGGACAGGCGGCATTCAGATCTCTAAAATCAATACAGATTCTGATCTTTCCGTTCTTTTTAAGAATCGGAACAATGTTGGCTAGCTATTCAGGATGTTGTTCTTCTCTGACAAAACCTGAGTCGATCAATTTCTTGACTTCAGCTTCTATTACCTCCATAATTTGCGGACGAAACCGTCTTTGCTGTTGTTTGACAGGTTTAGCATCCGATTTTATGTTCAGGGTATGCATTGCTACATTTGGATCGAGCCCTGGCATATCTTCGTAGTTCCAAGTGAAAACGTCGATATACTCTTTAATTAAGGCGATTAGTTCCTCTTTTTCATCCGGTGGAAGATCACCGCTGATAAATATAGGTTTCGGATTAGCTTCGTCACCCATATTAATTTGGATCACTTTATCCTCCGTAGGAGGTTCTCTTTGTTCAAATCGATCGCCATACTGGATATTCATGTAATGCATCCATGGATCTTCCCAAATGGGCAATTGATCATCTTCTTCGGTTGTGGAAGGATCAACTGTCGCCATGTTTGACATTAGGGCTTTGAATCTCTCTCCGATACTCGTGTCAGAGTCCCACATTGAAGTATCGGATGAATGCCCGCTCACACTTCTTAATTGGTTAATGATCTGTTGGCCACACTCATCATCAGATGACGAAGCATAACCTAGACCTCTATTATGAGTGTAATAATTATCCGGTTTTCCTTTTGGTACATAAGTAGAACGGGGTGGAACCCTAACTCCTTGACCAAAATAAAAACCTTCACCGAGCGAGAGGTCGTAACCTTGCCTCTCCATGTAATCATTTGCTTGTGAACTATACCGAGAGAAATGTCGCCCCGGCTTTTCCTCATCAGAGTTGCTGTCTAAGAAAAGATCTGGAGTTGGGGATGGATCCCCTTTTCCGAAAATTATTTCTTTCTCACCCCCTGTCTTTGCAGGTAGCATCACCGTTGTCCCGTCTGAATTTTGTAGATATTTCGTCGTCGTGCAAGACGAGCGAATTGGTATGTGTAGATTAGGATTATCATACAATTCCTGCATTACATTATTAAGACAAGGCGAATACTCTAGATCATTCTTTATTATTTCATCGGTAAGTTGCCAGTTACAACTTTCGTCCGACGATTCATCACCATCAAGATCGATTACAAGAGGTTCAATGTCATTTAATATAAGACCTTCACTATAATCGAGCCCGGCTTCGGTATCAGCTTCTTCTCTGCTGTCCATACCATGGGCCGATGGTTCAGTATCGGACTCAGCACCATATAGAAGAGAGTCAGTAAAATAATTTTCTAACCCCTTTAATGGTTGCTTATCCGCGACCACCGTCTTGACCTCCTCATTAGTGTCGACATACTTCAAACACTGATGGAGGGTGGAGGGAACTATAAGATTACCGTGGATCCATGGACGACCCAATAGTAAGTTATAGGAAGTCTCTGCATCGATCACATAGTAGGTGACTTCAGACTTCAAATCTCCGAGTTGACACTTCACCCGAATTTTTCCCAACGGTCTTGACCCGCTGGTATTGAACCCGTAGATGACCGTTCCCGTGGAGGCTAACTTGCTGGCGGGAATTCCAAGGTGGTACATCAACCGGAGTGGCATGATGCTAACAGCTGAACCCGGATCGACTTGAATCCGGTTGACCATGCTCGAACCGATATATCCCGTAAAATATAACGGTCTATCATGCTTTGAATTCCTGACTTGCATATCTTCTTTTGTGAAAGCAATGCAAGGGAATTTGGTAGCTGCCAAATTGCAGTGTTGCACCGATGAATTTGACTCTTCAGGAGTTGGCTTGATCTGAGTAAGGAACACCTCAGAATCAGCCAAGGCTTTTTGTAAAGCTTCCCTGGTTTCTTTCAAAAGGCGAATCAACTCGTATAGCGTGATCCTTGCTGGGATATTAGCTAATTGAGTCATGACGTCGAAGCGGAATGGAGTATTTGAACTTTCTGATTTGTCTCGTCCAATAGGTTTATTGAAACGAGGCTGCTTCGGAAGTTGAACTTCTTTGGGTTGAGGTTCTTTTCCTTTCTGCTTAACAACCTTCTGAGGTTTCTCAGTTGGTATAGGCGGGGTCGTAACCAACCCCAGTTCTGCCAGAGTTTTACCGTTAGGATTAGAAGCTTCAGGATACTGGTAATGGTATTCATTTCCACCCCTTGTCGCGAAAACTTCCTGCTCTTCATCAGAAAGTGGTAGAGCTACCATTTCCTCGTCGTTCTTCTCAGGAATCGCCGAGGCTCCGTAACAGGACTTCTCCTTTCCTTTGCCCTTCGATTTCTTCTTTGACGTGGATGTCGTCCACTGTTCATCTTCAAGCAGATCCGGATGAACCCAAAGGATTTCGCCGTTAGGGGCCGTATGTGATACTAATCCTTTTTGGCGCTGTCCATGAGGATCATCATTGATAGTTTGCATCTTTACTTCTGACACTGGCTCGGCTTGAAACCAGGACAAGGGAACTGATCCGAAGCTAATGGAGACTGCGTTTGCACCCACCTTCTTCTCCTTTGGCTTCGGGGTCACAATACCAACATCAATTAAAGTTTGTATTTTGTCTTTTAAGACATAACAAGCTTTAGTAGGATGGTGAACCCTCCTGTGATACGCACAGTATTTCGGGTCATTAATCTTCTTCGCTTCTTCTTGGTTTGTGACCGGTGGAAGCTTAATCTTGTTATTATCCAGCAGGTATTTGAAGATAACCGGGACTTCATCATCTTTGAACGAATACTCCTTCGGGAATCTGGGCTCAGAGGGCTTAAACTGCTTCTGAGGCTGTTGACTCTGAATCGGTGCCAGCTGCAATGATGACTGCTGCGGTTGTGGTTATGGCGGCTGTTGTGACGTTTGATGTGCATCAACAGCAGCTCCCGACCCTCTTCCTCTGCCTCGAGGATTGAAATTCTGTTTCTGATTTTGATTATTAGCTGGTGGCTGACCCCTCTCCAAATTCCTTCTTTTGAGAAACCGTTCAGCTTGTTCACCTCTAACCTTCAACTCTTTCCAAGTCTTAGAGGGTACAACCCCCATTATCTCCCGTACATCCAAAGACAAGTTGTTATGGCATGTCTGTAGGATAAACTCCTCTGTGAGTGGATCTCGGCAGTTCACCGCCTTGTTCCGGAACCGTTTGACAAAGACGTCAACTGATTCCCCATTCTTCTGCTTCTCGTCCAACAACGAGCCAATGGAGACCTCCGTGTCGTCGTCGAAGAAATTGGTGAGAAACAGTTCTTCCATATCTCCCCAGCTATTGATGCTTCGAGGTTTTAGGCGTCGGTACCAATCGAAGGCAGACTCGCGGAGGGTTCCTACGAATGACCGAACCATCAGGGCTTCATTTCCTGATATTGCGCTGAGATGTGACTTAAAATAGATCAAGTGCTGAGTTGGTGAACCCCTGCCATCAAAAGGAGTAAAGTTAATCAAATTAAATTTTGGGGGATAAGGAATCAAATCCCACTCCCTCGGGTACGGGTATGGAATACCCGTTTTCTTCACTTCCTGGGCCGTCATCAGTGCATTGACCTTGCTCTCAAGATCCTGCATTTTCTTGTCTTCTTCCTCAGCCTTCTTCAAATAAACTTGAGTAGGTTGAGTAGCTGATTTGACCGGACCGCTTTCAGAATTGTCTTTATCAGGAGGAGGATCATCAAAGATAGTCTCATCTTCCTTGTCATCGTCCCCAGCTATATGTACAGGTTTGACATTGCGTTTGCTGGATTCTGCCTTTGCCTTTTGGCTCGATTCCGGTTGACTTTGTTGAGCTTGTAAATCCCGTACCTGCTGCATCGTCAACTCCATCTTTGTTTTGATCTCAGCTCTGATCTCCTCGTGTTGTTTGGCCAACGCTTCTTGCAGTATCTGAGCCAACTGGTCTGGTGTGATGGCGAAGGATTCTCTTGCTTGCCCCACACTGGATGCGGTATCGTTTGAAGCGACCGCAGAACAAGTATCTG
This sequence comes from Asparagus kiusianus, assembly GCA_022839385.1. Lineage (NCBI taxonomy): Eukaryota > Viridiplantae > Streptophyta > Magnoliopsida > Asparagales > Asparagaceae > Asparagus > Asparagus kiusianus. The sequence goes on along the minus strand of BQKN01014510.1, from coordinate 6,662 downwards.
ACAATTCGTCTTCCGATGATAAACCTTCGTGCATCCTCTTGTAGTCTCGGCGTCGGTTGGCCCTCCGTCGTAACCGCTCCATTCTTTGAGAAAGACCCTGCTCAACTCTTCCTTCTGAAGAGAAATCAGGGTCCGGGTTGACTAACTGTTGTTTTCCTCTGCCGGTCATGTTAATGGTGACCTCAGGGAATTCTTCTTGTCGCCTTGTAGGCTTCTTCTGGTTGAAACGTCTCACTTTAGATTTTGACGTTTCGGTCGACAGTCTCTGAAATACGGAAACTCGCTTTGGAGTTTGTGAGCAACCGCATTCCGTCAACACTGCCTTGATGAGTCTCTCGCATGCGCAATGCGATTCATCTTCTCGGACAATTCTTTTTCTTGATTTACTGTTTTGATAGTACAGCTCATCACTACCGTGATTTGAGCAACCTATCTTTGGTTTGTGAACCTTGTTAACATGCACAGGACGACTAGTCCTCGCCTCTGGGCGATCCAAGGTTAAGTTTTTAAATACACCCCCTTGCGGGAGTGGAGTCTTCACGGGTCCTAGACGATCATGGACTGATATTCTCTTGTCTTGGACCGGATCAATTCTGACAGGAGGGTTTTTGCGACCCCCTGTATAGGAAACCACCAAGGGTTTGCTTACTGGATCTGGATTTTCTTCGACTGTTTTTTTGCCTCGATCGTTGACCGAGGGACCAAGGCGATCTGCCATGGTGATCTTGAACTTAGATAAATCTGGGCTAACCCAGGGCTTCACTGGTGATGTAGTAGACGGGCCCGAAACAGACGTTTGCGGCGTCTTCGGCACCCAAACTTTACGATTTTTTGGTAGCTTTTCAGACACCAATTCTTTCTTAATTCCTTACGCTTGTTGGCGAAGAGCACGAGCGCGGGCGGCTTTCTCCTTACGCCTTTGTATTCGTTCCTTTAGGGTTGAACGAGCCCTTTTGACGAGGGTCCATTCCTTCGTTGTAAGTTGTGCAGAAATGTGATTACTTTGCCGTTGAGGCAATTGTACTGATTTCTGTTTCCTCGACTCTAGGTCCGCATAGTAGTGGACCCCATCGGTTTGTTGCATGGCCTTGGCCAGTTGTCGAGCACGACGCTGACGCTGTCTCTGACGAGCCCTCTTCGTCAGCACCGGTGAGCAATTTGTCAAAGACTCCTTAATTGGTACGGAGTCGTTTGGAGCAGAAACGTTGCGGACAGATTCCTTAGCAACGATCGGGCGAGAATCTTCATCTGCGGCCTTCATTGGCATTGCAGACTTGAAAGTTTTCCTGGGAGAGGAAGTCTTCTTGCACTTGCGTGGGGAGGGCGATTTTGAAGGTGAGGATGATAAGTATTCCTCGAATTTCGCCTGATCGAATTCGTATTCGATCTCCTCGCTGACGACGATCTTTATCGGCTGCGACACGGCGGCTTCGGCAGCGAAGCCGCTGGCTCCCACTGTGGTCGCCAGTTTGTTTTCAGCAAAAGTTGAGTTTGTTGAGGAATTCATTGTCTTTTCAATCGATTACAATAAAATTCACAGAAATAGTCTTTTTATAAGACTTCTTTACACAACAAAGCGAAAATTACAACTTCTGAGAAAATAACACAACAGCTGTCTATCAACTATTATTTTTGTGGGACTTTGCCAATGCCGGGAACGCTTTGGTTCGTGGACCATCGATTCACAGATCGTGAGAGGGGGGTTTATGATTCTTCCTTCGTTATCGAAGTGAGAATTGGAAACGATATCTTATCGAAGTAAGGTAGTCGTTCTTCTTGAAATCAAGTCTAAGCTCGAATGTCAAGGAATCACTCCAGGAACTGGAATCTCTGCTCTCTCTGCTGTGGAATGCTCTAACAAATGCTCGATCCTCTTCAGAAGTGACCCTAGGGGGTATTTATAGCCTCAGGGGTCTGTAACTGCAAAACACTTAACGAAACAGCAAGTTAGCTGGCGAGACAGTGTTTGCTGTCTCGCTGGTCGAGACAGTATTTGCTGTCTCGCCCAGCGAGACAGTAAATATGCTGTCTCGCCCAGCGAGACAGTAAAAGACTGTCTCGCGAAACGAATATTCCTGGCAGTTTTAGTTGTAACTACCTCCCCACGTTTCAAACTCCGTTATTTTGGCAGTTATTCACGTGATTTTCGCCCACGTTGTTTCCCACGTCCCCTGGCAGTTAATGGACACATGTAGGGCAGTTATTGAAGTGGTTATTGACCATTTCAACACTGTCTCGCTAGCGAGACAGCAAACACTGTCTCGCTGGCGAGACAGCAAACACTGTCTCGCTAGCGAGACAGTTCATATCTGTCAATTTTGGGTGATTTTCCCAGTTTTGAGTGATTTTCTATGTTTGGATATCTATTAGCATTTTTTGACGCCTACAGATAGTGGGAAATATAAACAACAAGCAATAGGCAATGGCGAAATAAGATATGAACATAAAAAACAAGTGCGCCAATACAATCACAAACAAACGATATGATCACGGAGTTCGGTCCCCACGACCTACGTCTCTGCTCCTCATCTCGAGGAGATCTTCACTATCACAACCGAGTTTTCTACGCAATATATTCTTAAACACAATAGAGTATGAAACATATGATTATATATATGAATGTAAATTTGTTTTATATCTATATAGCTAAACCAAAACACAATAATAAATATGAAATATGTAATCTCAAATTTATAAACATGAAAACTCAAAACTATGTATGTATAACTATGTATATACATGGAAACCAAACATATATGTATATATGAAACTATATATACATGGAAACCAATATAATGTGTGTGTATAATATTGAGCTTAAAGTACTAACACACATAATATAAAACCTAAACTATTGTTACCCATGCTTGATCTGGATCTTCATTGTAGCTCAACTTGGTAAACTTGGATGAAGCTTGTAATTGGATCTTTAACTTGAATTGTATAGACTTCAACCACTATTCCACCAACCTCCATTGGATATTATCGTTAAAGTGCAATTCTATCCATCCTCCAACATGTTGTTTGCCTAGAATAAACACAAACACTTGACAAACAAAATTAGATGTAAATTGTTTGTAAATCATCATCAAAACAAGAAGGCCAACAATCTCCCCCTTTTTGATGATGGCAAACAATTTACATAAAGGATATATGCATGAAAAGAAATGAATATATAAATTATAATTCATATGCATAAAACCAAGAAAATGTATACTCACAATATTTCTCCTCCTTTGACAACATCAAAAAGGGGAAAACAATAAGAATGAAGAGAGCGAAAGATCCCCCTATCAATATGCATGAGTGAGTATAAAACAAATATAGGGAATAGCTCCCACCTATTAAAATGCCATATAGAATATATGAAATGAAAGCTAAGGTAAAAACATGTGAGTAAGCATAAATGAAAGATATGCTAAACATAACTCACATACAAACAAGACAATGAGAGCACATATTAATATGTCATTATGAAATAATATCTCATTACTCAAACATAAAAACCATGTATGAATAAATTTATGAAAACAAAGGAATGAGGAAAACATGAGAACCATGAAAAAAGTTTTTAAATGGAAGCAAATCACTCAAATAAAATCATAAGTCAAGATTTGAGTCCAAAAACAATGTTTGATCAAAAAAGAAATTTTTCTTGATCACACCACTCATAAAAAACATTATAGGGCACGAATAGATGATCCATAAGCACAAACATATAAATATCATCATATAAGTAAAATATAATGAATTCAAAGCAACAGTTCAAAACAAAATTTTTATAGTTCAAAAGTAACATACAAGAATCATGAACTATGGATTTTAAAAACTAAAAATTATCTTTAAGAGTATAAAACCAAACCATCATTGATTTTCAAAAATCAAGAGAGGCAATCATATCTAGCTTTTGAGCTAGTAACAACCCATATAAACATTTTAGCACCCGGTAAGCAAGATTTGGGAATAAACACCCAATAAACCAATAAATTCGGGGGGTTATATAAACAAAAACCTCTCATCAAAACAAAACCAATAATCATGAAAACAAAAGAATTTGACCAATAAAAAGAATTGTTTACATGTTCAAAAATTTAAGGTATAATTTTCAAAACCAAGAAAAAGAAAATGAAAACACTAAACTTCTTGGTTTAAAATCAAATTTTTTTTGGTACCCAAGTACTTGTGATACCAAAAGATTAGGGACATGACCCCTATCTTTTAAGCTCAAAGCCCTAGGGTTATGAACCCACTTGGGCGCATGTGGTGCACTAACACGGTCAAAGCAACAATCACTCAAATGACCTTTCCGATTGTAATTTGTGCAATGAAAGAGATCAATTTGTTTTCATGGACCATTAGCTCATGCACGGGAACCATTTGCAAACAAAGATTGTCTTTTTGAAATATTTTGCAAATGAGAAATATCATTAAACAATGGTCTATTTGGAACATATTGAAACTTAGAAGCTTTTTGCATATCATAACAAAATTTTGCAAGATGTCCAAACCTACCATAAATATCACATTCAAACACATATGGTCTACTAGAAACATTTGGCAAATGAGATTAATTTTTCAAATCAAAATGGCCAAATGACCAAAACGACCACAATAATCACATGAATACACACTAGCATGCTTATGATGAACTTTAGGTGCATGTAAATGTGTGTGTGATTAAGAAGCTTTATGAAATGCACAAGGAGCATTAATATTAGTCTTTGTAGATTTATGTGCATCATAGCAAAATTTAGCAATATGATCTTTACGACCGCAAATTGAGCATTTGTATACTTTGTTATACAAGTGTGCAAAGTGTGTAGGTGATTTAGAGGTTGTAGCACTAGATCTAGCATGTTAGACCCTAGAGGGGGGTCATTAGGGTCTTATGCTAATCTAATCCCGATTAATTATCAATTAAAATTATGTTGATCAATATGTTCTTGCAAGAGATAGATATAAATAAGAACAATTAGAATATGCACAAATAAAATATAAGCCAAGCAAAACACAAACACATGATATGTTCACGAGGTTCGGTCACCACGACCTACGTCCCCGCACCTCACCTCGAGAAGATCTCCACTATCACAATCCGGTTTGGAAGCTGGAACTTCTACACACTCGGTTTACAAGATCACCAAAAACTCTCACACTACAACCACTATGCAAACACACTTTACACACTAAGTATAGGAACCTTGCCCGTGTCCTCCTCCTCAAGTGCTCGGATGCAACCACTCCCTGGGTTCGTCAACCGACGCCACTCCTATTGGATTTGACCCCGTCTCTCGCCTCACACTTCTCTCGGTGTACAAGTGTATTACAAGTGATACTCACAAATAAAGATTAAATACAGTGGTTTGTTCTCAATAACAAATGAGAACACAAATGAAGCTTACACTCACTAAATTACACCCCACTACCCACACTATATGGTATGAAGATATTAAGCTCAATATGTGTGTGTGATAACAGTGAATGAAAATAATACAACTCAATAAATATAGCTAATGAAATGAAAATGGAATAGTAAGCAATATAAGAGTTTAGAAAACTTCACAAACAAGAAGAACAGTAGATGATGATCCTAATAGGATTTGAAAGCCACTTCTTGTTGTAGGAAAACTTCTTTTGAAACAGACTGATGAAATCAGCTTGAACAGCTCTTTTAAACACACTTAATATTTTCTTATACACAAAACTTGGATCTAGTGAAAGAGAGCAGCAATGGGGTATTTATACCCTCTCAAATATCAACCAAAAACCAACTTGAAAAGACTAAAAATTCCCTAGAGAGCCGTTGTGAAAATAGCCATAAAAAACCAATGATTAAATTGGCGAGGCATAAAAATCTTGAGTATAGGGTTTTAAGGCTGGCGGTCGACCGCGGCGGTCGACCGCGAAACTCTTTGGATGGATCACGGTCGACCGTCACGGTCGACCGCGGGCATATAAAGGCCAAATGCTAAAAGTTAACTTCCGGCGGTCGACCGTGGTGGTCGACCGCAAACTGATACTGGGCATTGACAAGTTTTTGGGTCAAATTTGAAAGTGCATTAAAAATATTAAATTAATTCCAAAAATAATAAAACTTTGGGGAAAGTTCCTAAATGATAAAATAAACATGTTTGAAAAAGAATTTTTGGAAAAATAATTTTTGTTTGCAAAAACACACTGCTTTTGAAAAGTGTTCGTAAAACCTGTATTTTACGAATATGAAAATTTTGATATGACTTATAAACATGTAAATATATCTCATGCATATATTATATGTATATAATAAAGTATTAGTGAGATGTAAACATGAGATAAAAGATATTGTGACAATGTTTGATGAGAAATCATTTATATGATAGAAAACGTCAAAAGTTGTGTTAAGTGTACATATATTGAGCTTAAATATAAACATACAATATGTAGGCGTATAAAATTGCCTATGGGTCCCTTAGCATGGCTCGACACGATGATTCAACAAATCAACAGACGTTCGAGCGACGAGGCGATGAGGCACATAAGCAACGGAATACGTTCGCGTGTGGAACCAATCCAACGGTTCAGAAAGTTAACGAGTCGTCCAACAACAAAATGGACTTGAACTCAAACACCGAGGCGGATTTACTGCCAAATGAAGACTCGGGCTATCAAATCAAGACCCGAAC
>BQKN01014509.1:0-10336 GCA_022839385.1 Asparagus kiusianus | reverse complement strand
ATATAAACCTAAACTAATGTTACCCAAGATTGATCTTGATCTTCAATAAGCTTGATTTTGTACACATTACTGATGAGGCTTGAACTTGGATCTTTAACTTGAATAGCAAGGCTTCAATCACTATTCCGCCAACCTCCATTGGATATTATCGTTGAAGCGCTATTCCATCCATCCTCTAACTTGTTGTTTGTCTACAATTGATATAAAAACACAAACACTAGACAAACAACATTAGAAGTAAATTATTTGTAAATCATCATCAAAACAAGAAGGCCAACATTTATGTGCAGATTGCTCAATCATCCGAAGTCTGGAATCAGGCACAAAGTCGAAGAAGAAAGCGGCCCCTTGCAAACTCTCCGTGACTTTATTTGGTTGTGCGATATTTAACATCAACACACATGAAACTAAATATGTTAAAGAAGAAATTTCTCAAATTGTATTTCCCAAACATGAAAAAAACTTACTGTTTTGCAAAGGGTTCAGAATACGAAATCGTCAAAACTTGATTTTGATGAAATCATTCCAAACAAGTTTTAAAATATTTTTAAATAGATTTATAAACTTAATAAAAGATATAAAATCATTTTGTTAAGTTTATAATCTGAAGACGGTAATAAAACAAAAAACAAACGTGCATGTATAGTTTGAGCTTTAAATATAACACATAAAGTAAAGCCTAAACTACAAAACTATATACCCAAGCTATAGATCTTCAATTTGCTCGTCTTGGTTGTGGAAGAAGCGATGATGAATCTTGACTTGAATTGTGATAGCTTCATTCTGTTTTCCGTCAACCTCCATTAGGATGTCATCGTTAAGTTCAATTCCAACCAACCTTTGACCTTGGATCTATGTGTAGGATTCCTAACAAGTAAATACAAATACTCGACAAACGATGTTAAGAATTATTTGTTAATCATCAAAACTAGTTTAGATAGTAGGTTTATAAACATGAGACCTGACGATCTCCCTCTTTTGATGATGACAAACAATCTACACAAAGAGTATATAAAACATGCATGATACTACATGAATATACAATTTATAACTCATGCGTGATACAATAGTAAACAATGAACAAAATACTCACAATCCACTTATTTTTCCCCCTTCGTTAACATTAAAATGGGGAAAATAATAAGAATAGAGAGGAAAAGCTCCCCCTACCAAAAAGGCACGGTGAGTATAAACATAGATAGGGAAGGCTCCCCCTATCAAGAAGGCTTAAAGCATATATCAAAAATAACAAGGTGATTAAATGTGAGCAAACATATATAGATGTATATAAAAAATATTAATTGCAACTCACATTTAAAGAGACTTAAGATAACACATGAAGATGCATCATTCATGAAAAGTGTTACAAAAGATCTCAATACACAGATTTTATAATAAATCGTTAAACAAAAATAATATATAGATTTATATATATATATGGTTCGTGAAAATTATGAAACTCATGAAAGCTAAAAATTATAAACCATAATTTAAACCACAATAACATCAAATAGTAATGTCAAGCATTTATGTGTTTTATCCTCAAGGATCATAACGAAGTATGCTTAGGATAAAAATAAACTAATATTCATTTGTACCATTTTTGACAAGAAAGCAAGAAAGGCGAGCATATCAAACTCTTGGTGCTTGTTTCAGCCCATACAAAGCTTTTTACACCCGGTAAGCATGATTTGAAGGAAAGAATCAATAAATCCGGGGGGTTACTCAACATAAACCTCTCATCAACATCAAAGCCAATAAAATTCATAATATGTAATAAAAAAATATATTTCCAAAAATAATGTTTGATCAATGTATATAAATAAAAACAATCATTTGGGTAAATTTTGATCAATATACCTTAAGAAAAAAATAAGTTTTGCAAACACATTTTCCAAAAAAAAGCAAAAACAAAAACGCTAAAAAAATTATTTTTAAAATCAAACTTATTTTGGCACCCCAACACTCTTAGTGTCGGAGAGTTTAGGGACATGACCCCTATCAATATAGCTCAATATTATTGGGTTATGATCCCATTTGGGCGCATGTAGTGCACGTGATCGGTCATAAAAATAATCACGCAAATGACCCTTCCTATTACAATAAGTGCAATGAAATGGACTCATTTATTTTTGTCGATCATAAAATTATGCATGAGAACCATTTACAAACAAAGATGGTCTTTTAAAATTATATTGCAAATGTAAAACTTTTTGTAAATCAAAATAAAATTTGGTCAAATGACCAAAACGACCAAAAAATCACACTTATACACATTAACATGCTTATGATGATCATTTTGTGCATGTGAGTGTGTGTGAGAATTAGAAACTTTGTGAGATACACATGGAGCAATATTATTGATTTTAGAGAGTTTATGTGCATAATAGCAAAATTTAGCTAAATGGCCTTTACGACCGCAAATAGAGCACTTATAAACTTTGCTATATATGTGTGCATGGTGAGTGAATGGTTTAGATTTATTTGCACTTGACTTAGCACACATACTCATAAGCTTCTTATGATTGTTAATGCATGTTGATAAAGTTGAATCTAAAGAAGAAATTTGGTTTCTCATTTTATTCAACTCATTATTTGGCAAACTAGCATTAACAATAGAAGTAGAACAAACATGATTATTCTTAAAAGAATTTAATTTATTTTTAGTGATTTCTTCTTCTAGCATAGCATCATTTTTCTCATTTGATAAGCTAGCTATCTTTAAGTTAAGAGAAACATGATCTTGTTTTAATTTATCATTATTGTCCTTAAGAATCACATTCTCCGTAGCAATGGCATCAAATTTTCATACTAGCATATCATGATCGAATTTTAAATTTACATGCTTGTTTTTCATATCAATAAAATTATGATGCTATTTGTTGTAGACATGCATTAATCGTTCATAAGCACAAGTGAGTTCATTTATAGATAATTTATTTTCTAAATCGAACACGCATACCTCACTAGGGCTATCGCCTAGTGGCCATGTGCACAATAAAACTCCAATTGCACTTAAAGTGGAATTTGCCAAAACACGTCTGATCCCCTCCAAGTTTCATTGATATGCTTATATAAATATCCATAATTTGTAAGCACTATCAAAATGAGCAAGCTTGTTAGATATAGATGAATTAAAAGCATTAAGCAAAAATTCTAATAAGAGCTTGTTCATTGTAAATATTATTTTATCATTATTGTTCCACTTGGATTTCTCCAATGTGGGCACAATATAAGCATAAATCAATTATTTTTCATAAATCAAAATGTGTATATCCAACAATAAGTTTAAATCTAACACATCATTGAGCATAAGAGAAACCATTTAATTTTGGAACATTATTAATAACATAACCTAAACTAGGTGCACCGTGCATATCCATGATATAAATGCAAGCAAGATAAAATCACAAAACAATATTAGCAATAATTCAAAGTGAGGTTCTTTGACTCTAGACGATTAAGCCACAAATCAAAGAGCACAAAGCTCTGATACCAAATAAAAATACCATAGAGGGGGAATGAATAGGGTATTTGCTAATCTTATCCGAATATGATGCCAATTTAAAACTTACTAACAATATCCAATCAAATATGATATACAACAAGTTATGAGCAAGGATATGCAATGATAAACAATATAATAATAGGTGATATAAACAATTAGACAATAATAGTACGCCAAGAAACAAACGCAAACACAAGGATATGATCACGGAGTTCGGTCAACCTTCGACCTACATCTCCGCTCCTCACCTCGAGAAGATTCTCAACTATATCTCAACACAAGTACACAATCGGTTTTCAAAGCTCACCGAAAATTTTTACAACTTCACACATTGATAATTACACCATACACTTCTCTAAGAGTTGGCCGACCCGTGTCATCTTCCTGAAGTGCTTGAAATTACTACCTCTCTCTAGGCTTTAAAACCAACGCCACTTCTCTTAGAATTAACATCGGTCTTGTGACACCCCTGGTTTCAACAAGGCTGCAGTCCAAGATGAAACCAAGAATATCAAACCTGCCATACACTACACCTCATAATAACATATTTCACCATCATAATAAGTATCTATCTAGCGGAAACAAAAAAAACAGGTGTATGTACAAAACAAGCAAAAGAGAAAGTATAGAAGAAACATTATACAATAGATATTCTAAAAGAAATAACCACCACTGGTATATATCAAAAGAGTCTTAGAAAAAGGAGCAATATCTAAACCGAGTACAAACGTCTCGACATAGAACAAAAGAAATGACAATAAGGCACCTCGCCTTTACAAAACTAGAAATAACATCTCAAAGTTCATAAACAACATCATCGTGGAGTTCTAACAACAATCTACTAATAATATCTGTAAGCAATAACTAATGTGACTCCATCAAGCTATGGCTCTCCGTGCATCTGGCTCATTACCTGAAAGTAAGGAAACAACGAGCGTCAAAGCGCTATAGCGAGTAACATTTCAACCAACCCCAATGGGAAGGTCTAGTTGGATAGAAAATAACTGATAATACATATAGTTAGTCAAAACATCAACTCTGAAATAAAAATGGAAGTTTAATATTTAGGAATTTACAACATGGGCGTGGATAACTTAACAATCCCACAAGCTCATATTGTAAATAGCTAACTATTAAATCCAAACTACCACGTAGAACAATAACTCCATCTCTAACCATACCATAAATGATCTGTCATTATATCAAAATTTAAAATCCTAAAATAGCTCAAAGTCCAACACGAGGACTGAAGTTGATTATAGTCCAACACGAGGACTTTAATAGTTTATAGTCCAACACTAGGACTCTGATAATTATAGTTCAACACGAGGACTCTCATAGCTCATGGTCACTCACAAGGACTTCAATAGTTTATAGCCCAACATGAGGACTCTCATATAAGTAGTATCTGAAACAACATCTAAACTGTTCACCCTTGTGCCCCGGTGAATAAATCTAAGACTCATGTCTGTAGTCAACTTATGTACAAAATTCTCAGTGTTTAAAAAATTTCCAAATATCCCAGCAATCTCTCCAGCAACACGCCAATGTACAACAGAACCAGGTAGAAAAAAATTGACTCATGGCCGATCGCCGCGCCCAGCGCGGTTGACCGCACCAAGAGCAGAAACTCACTGTGTTTCTGTGTTCCCCAACGGTCAACCGCCCGCACCTCGCACGGTTGACCGCGATCGACGGTCGACCGCCGCGCCCAGCGTGGTCGACCGCGATCAAGACAGAAGCTGAGATTAGAACTGTGCACGATACGCGGTCGACCGTCGCACCACCCGTGGTCGACCGTGCAGCAACAAAACTCTATTTTTAGGGTTTTACTCTATGTGGTTTTGTCTCGATCTTCGCGTGTGATGTTTATATGAATGTGTAACCCTATACATGTGATTTAACATATCTGAAACACAAGCTAAATAGTCTAAACACTATAGACAAAACGAAACAATTTAAAACATGCATATTCATGTCGAAACCTTCGAAAACAATTGTTTTTTCTTTCAAACTGTTATTAGAAAACAAAACTCAGATCTAGATCTACATTTATAAATTCGTGGGTGATCTTATTAACTAAAAACTTGTTCTCTTTGCATCATACTATAATAAGATCTACCTTTATACATAAAATAGCATGTTAGGCTCACAAAACACATGAAAAACATCATTTAAAAAAAATTTAAAACTGGGTGCAGAGTTGGGCGAGATGAAACTCGCCTGAGGGGTGATGAACTACTGTGATAAGATCGTGAGAAGGTTCTCCTTCGTTGAACGCCGCTGGATCTCGTTCGAACTCCTCGAAATCCTCCCAAAATCACCCAAAGAACAAGCTAGGGTTTGCAAGAGGGTAGGGGGAGGCTGCTAGGGTTTTTCTGTGATGAAGAGGAGGCTTTCCCGAATAAAATAATATATATATGAGCCCTCAAACCCGACCCGAAACCCAATACAACCCGGACTAGGAAAAACAGTTTGGTCGCTGTGCGGTCGACCGTCGCGCCACGCGCGGTCGACTGCACAGCAGAAAACTACTGCGCCTAGGTCTGGTCATTGTGCGGTCGACCGCCGTGCCACGCGTGGTCGACCGCACAGCAAGATTTTGCTGTGCATGCTGGATTTGTGTGCTGGTCTTTTCCACTTGATTGCTCTCACATAAAAACGCTAGTTTGATCCCCAAACACTTGTTATCATACTCTTATATGATATAGACATATATTTCACAATAAAAACTCATTTATTTAATTATATAGGGTTTTACATTCTTCCCCCCTTAAAAGAATTTCGTCCTCGAAATTCCGAAATCGTATCTCAAACATTAATATTACGAGAAACTCATAACTTCTCATAGCATAACTCTTCAAATATGAACATAGCGGTATTTAGGGTTAACAATCTAGAATGTAAATATTTGCACCTTAATCTCTAACTAAATGGAAATAGTACATCGGGCGAAAAATCTAAACAAGGAACCGCCCATATATATACCATGTATCCCAAGAGATTACGGATTAGGTGTCAATACCCGCATTCTAGTGTTAAAGATAAATACAACTATCCCAAAATCATCATAAATTATAAGAAAACAAAATTCAGATAATTTACCTGCTCAAAAAGGTGTGGGTAGTCGCGATGCATATCCTCCTCGCGCTCCCAAGAAATCTCCTCAGATCATCTCCAGTTCCATTGGACTTTTACCAAAGGAATCACTTTGTTTCTAAGCTTCTTATCCTCTCTAGAAAGTATACAAACTAGGATCTCAATCGTAGTCAAATCGTCCTGAAGCTCGATCTCCGGAGCATCTAATACTCGCTGTCTCTCCTCATCACGAAGGTGCTTCCTCTGCATAGATGTGAAATACATCATGCACACTAGACATCGATGCTGGAAGATCCAGTCTATAAGAAACAGCCCAATCCGCTCAATAATCCGAAAAGGGCCAACATATCTCGGGGCAAGATTTCCCCGTCTACCAAATTGCTGCACACCCTTCATCAGCGATACCTTCAGCATAACAAAATCTTCCTCCTGAAACTCTAACGGTCACCGTCTATGATCCTTATAGCTCTTCTGTCGACTCTGAGCGGCTAAAATGCGCTCCCTAATCACTGCTACCTTTTTGGTAGTCTACCTCACCAGCTCTGGTCCAAGCAACAAGCTATCCTCTGGCTCTGCCCAACATATAGGGGACCTACAAGGCCTTCCGTACAATGCTTCATACGGAGCCATACCAATCATCGCTTGATAACTATTGTTATAAGCAAACTCTATCAACGGGATATGATCCTCCCAGCTGCTTTGGGAATCAATGACACAAGCCCGCAGCATGTCCTTCAACACCTGATTCACTCTCTCTGTCTGACCGTCCGTCTGAGGGTAAAATACACTACTGTACAATAATCTGCTGCCGAATGAATCCTGAAAACCCCTCCAAAAGTGCGAGGTGAACATTGACCCTCGATCATAGGAACCGCTAGCGGTGCCTCAAGTCTCGTCTGCTGGCCCTAACCTCGGCCTTGGAATCTGCCCTGCTATTGATTCTACCCTCTCCCTTGTTGGACTCCGGCTGGTGCACTACGACACTCTGATGCTTTGTGGCTGATCTTGTGACACTTAAAACAAGTGCCCTAGAACTTGCGCTATTGAGGCGCTCTCTGCTCATTCTGGGGTCCTCTTCTATGAAGGCCTTGTTGCTGCTGCTGCTGGGGCCCCGAAAAAGGCCTCTTGTTCTTATCCTTTTCCTTATTGTTCTCCTCCTTGTCCTTCTGGAATATGTCTGACTCATTCTCCTGAGAGATGGCAGCATCCGCTACCTCCCGAACTGAATAGAACCTTTTAGAAACGAGGTATCGACGAAGGTTGGGGCAAAGTCCCGCTAGAAACATCTAATCCTGGCGCTCTCCGGTCTGCCACATGCCCGTAAAATGAAGCAAGCTCATAAACTTGCTCTCAAAGTCTGCTACTGACAAGTCTCCCTGAGATAACCTGGACAACTCAAGCTCTTTCCCGGCCCGTGCTGCGGAAGAGATATATTGTTCATCGAAGAAGTAGGTGAAGTCTTCCCAGGTGAGTGTCATCCTCTGATCTGGAGTGAACTGTAGTCGATACCATCTCCCCGCATCCCTTTTGAGACTATAAGATGCCAGTCCCTGCTTCTGAACCGATGTCATATTCAGAATATCAAGAATGTTGCTCACATCCTCCTTCCATTTGTGTGCTGCAAGAGAATCTGTTGATCCCTGAAACTCTAGTGCCCTCATCTTCTGATATCTCTCCACTAGACGGAGCCAAGTCTCCTGCTCTGCTGCTCCATCCACAACTGCCTGCGGGGTAGGCGCTGGTGCATACGCTTGAAAACCCTCCACAACTGGAAAAACTAGTACGACCGGTGGTGGAACTACTGGTAGTAGTGGTGAGGTGATGTGACTCGTCACAAGCTCCTCAAGAGCTGCCATCCTAGCGGCTATGGGAGCCAATAGGTCTATCAGGTATTAGGGGGCCTGCTACGGCTCGGGTGGAGCCTGCTGCGACTCATATGGAGTCTGCTGTGGCTCTGCCTGATCAGCTCTCCGGGTACTAGTTCTACCGCATACTACCATCTGAGCACATGAGAGAAGGGTTAT
This sequence comes from Asparagus kiusianus, assembly GCA_022839385.1. Lineage (NCBI taxonomy): Eukaryota > Viridiplantae > Streptophyta > Magnoliopsida > Asparagales > Asparagaceae > Asparagus > Asparagus kiusianus. The sequence goes on along the minus strand of BQKN01014509.1, from coordinate 1,705 downwards.
GAATCCTCAAACAAAACATATATAGGACTCGTATAAATAGAGAGTTCATATCATATATCATTCACGCAAATACTTTTAATGTCACAAACAAAAAATCCAAAATTTTTGAATATGCAAACATAACGCCCTCACTCATTCTAGAAATTTCTAGCGGACTCTATACATGAATCCTAAGAAACTCTATTCTAACTCCACGACTCGACACAGGACGATCCTAAGGATATTGGAACTAGAGCTCTGATACTAACTGTTACGCCCCTGGTTTCAACAAGGCTGCAGTCCAAGGTGAAACCAAGAATGTCAAACCTACCATGTATTACACCACGCAATAACATGTTTCACCATCACAATAAGTATCTATCTAGTGGAAACAAAAAAAATAGGTGTATGTACAAAACAGGCAAAAGGGAAAGTACAGAAGAAACATTATACAATAGATATTCTGAAAGAAATAACCACCACTGGTATATATCAAAAGAGTCTCAGAAAAAGGAGCAATATCTAAATAGAGTACAAACGTCTCGACATAGAACAAAAGAAATGACAATAAGGCACCTCGCCTTTACAAAACTAAAAATAACATCTCAAAGTTCATAAACAACATCGTCGTGGAGTTCTAACAACAATCTACTAACAATATCTGTAAGCAATAACTAATGTGACTCCATCAAGCTACGGCTCTTCGTGCACCTGGCTCATTACCTAAAAGTAGGGAAACAACGAGAGTCAAAGCGCTATAGCGAGTAACATCTCAACCAACCCCAATGAGAAGGGCTAGTTGGATAGAAAATAACTAATAATACATATAGTTAGTCAAATCATCAACTCTAAAATAAAAATGGAAGTTTAATATTTAGGAATTTACAACATGGGCGTGGATAACTTAATAATCCCACAAGCTCATATAGTAAATGGCTAACTATTAAATCCAAACTACCACGTAGAACAATAACTTCATCTCTAACCATACCATAAATGATCTGTCATTATATCAAAATTTAAAATTCTAAAATAGCTCAAAGTCCAACACGAGGACTGAGATGGAATTATAGTCCAACATAAGGACTGAAGTGGATTATAGTCCAACACGAGGACTAAAATGAAATTATAGTCCAACCCGAGGACTTTAATAGTTTATAGTCCAACACGAGGACTCTGATAATTATAGTCCAACACGAGGACTCTCATAACTCATGGTTCCTCACAAGGACTTCAATAGTTTATAGTCCAACACGAGAACTCTCATATAAATAGTATCTGAAACAACATCTAAACTGTTCACCCTCATGCCCCGGTGAATAAATCTAAGACTCATGTCTGTAGTCAACTTATGTATAAAATTCTCAGTGTTTAAAAAATTTCCAAATATCCCAGCAATCTCGCTAGCAACACGCCAATGCACAACAGAACCAGGCAGAAAAAAATTGAATCGCGGTCGACCATCGCGCCCAGCGCGATCGACCGTCGCGCCCAGCGCGGTCGACCTCACCAAGAGCAGAAACTCACTGTGTTTCTGTGTTCCCTAGCGGTGGACCGCCGCACCTTGCACGGTCGACCGCGATCGACGATTGACCGCCGCACCCAGCACGGTCGACCGTGATCAAGACAGAAGCTGATATTAGAACTATGCACAATACGCGGTCGACCGCGCAGCAACAAAACCCTATTTTCAGGGTTTTACTCTATGTGGTTTGATCTCGATCTT
>BQKN01014508.1:0-19896 GCA_022839385.1 Asparagus kiusianus | reverse complement strand
TATTGGTCCCATATTTTGGGTCTTTGAAGAATTTTTCTATTGACGCTGTGGTAGATGGGTCAGACGAACGAAATAGATGGGGGATTACAGGTTTCTAAGAGACATTCGGAGGTTCGACGCCGAGATCAAGACATCCAAATGTTCAACGTTGAGACCAATCACGGGATATTCTACAATCGGATTGCTAGACCGAGTAACGAAGCATGGGTCTGCGGAGCGTGACTACAATGAAATACTAATTAATCATGCAAAGAGCGGTGGCGATAATCATGTGACAATCCCTTTTCTCTCTGGTGCTTCTTTGTAGGTGGAATTTCATGAGCAATTCTCCAAATAAAATTGCGGTAGCACTTCGATGGAGATACGGACCACAGTCTCTTCCGAATTCCCTCAATTCGTATGTATAATGTAAATGATGGCGGCGACACAAATCAGCGGAGACTCAATATTCACATTCTAACCGGTAGGGTGAACTTACTGAAAATGTCCCTTTCTTCTACGTAGACCAGATAGCTCTGTCCTCGGGAATTTACAGCAAAAGCGATATTTTTAAAAAAATTCAATGCTTCCTCCCCATCAAAAATATCCATCACCATATCATAATCCCATTGTCCCGTTTCCTCATCCATGAGACCCATAACACGTACATCATTGATCACACCATACTCGAATTGATTTTCCATTCTCAACACGCCATTGCAACCCACTCTTTTAGTAAAATTTGACCACCCCCATTTACTCTTCCAAGTAGCTGACGCATTCCCTGAATATTTTTGCTTCAAGGACCATCACATTTATGGAAATGTTTTGCTTTCAAAACTTTTTCAGCAAAAGAGTCAGGACTTTGGAGGAGCCTCCACCTTCGCTTGGCAAGCGTAGCACGGGTACTAATAAACTCTTCGTTATATCCAAACCGAGAGATGCCACTGTTAACTAACTCTCTCTTTCATTTTAAACCACACAAGTTGGATTTGACTACTAAAGTTTAAGCACCACTACGAATATATAAGAATGTGTTCTGCTTACTAGTGGAATTATTTAGGTCATGCTGCCACGTGTAAAACTCTTTTAGTTACCATTATTCATCTTGAGGCAGCTTCAAGTGACATTATAGTAAGATGTCACGGCTTGAGGGGATTTTCAGAAAGGACTATGAGATCATAAGATCTACAGCCCTTATCATGGTTAAACTAATAACACATCAAAATTTTAAAACAAGAATTAAACGTATTAATTACAAATGAAGCGAATAACATCACCACCAAGCAACAAATATATAGTTCATTCTATTTTTTAATAACCCTTCCCTTTTTTTTTCCAACTTTCATGAAAGCATTATAACCTTTACGTAATAAGGGTAGAAATCTGTCATCATCAGAACAAATCATGTGTAAGCTGAAACAAGCTACAAAAACCACAAACAGATGTTTGAAGGGAAATTTTATATTGATTAAATTCCTGAATCAAAGTCTTTAAATTAAAGGATGAAAAAACAGAAAAAAAAAAACAGATACCAAAGAATGGCAGCTAATCATATAATGGAAGTCAACAGTAAGTATTATCCTGCAACGAAGGTTTCAGGTTGCTGATGAAGACATGTCAACGAGACATTTTAAGAGCAATAACGTAGCATACTGAATTATAATTAGAGAGTATCCTAATCACAACCGCTATATAATCTAAGATCTTGGTAAGTTATGAGAGCAAGCAGTAAGTCAGAGCCAATACATAATTGCTATATATTATCCGAATTTTGGAAGTCAACTATTGCAATCAGAAGCATATAACACACAACAGGTATTATGAGGATTATCAAGTCTGATAGAGCATTAATAAGAGTGATAATGTAGCATGGGTTCTAAATTTGGTCTTGATAGTGGTAAGGTAAATATAGAACTGATTAAGCTGGAACAAAATATATGTGAAGCACAAGGTAGCAACATAAACATGACAAATACTATTACAAGATGAGACTGTGAGATTCACAAATATAAAAGTACCAGACTTACTAATGTTCCTCGCTCATACATATTCATGAATACATCAAGACATAGACAGGCGGTCCATACATCCTTATGTTCGGTTTTAGCTGAAGCACGTATTAGAAATGATGCATGCTGGAGAAATAATGCTTCTGGCTTTTTCTACTGAAACAAAAGCTCAGAATCTTTAGCTATGTGAATGGTCTCCATAAATCGTTGATCCTTTTGAGGATCATGTATATGGGTATGTACATATGCATGTCTGTATGTACGCATGAATATATGTGTGCATGTATATATCGGATCTGCCACTCTTTCTCTTTAAGTGAAGAAAGTAAAGTTTGAGCTTGTTGATATGTGCGTGTAGCTATAAACTGATCAGTTCCTAAGATTTTTTATCTTCATATTTTTTAGTAAAATTTTGATCAAAAAATCTTGTATGACTTATATAGTGCTGAATGAGCTAAGGATCAAAGCAAAAAGTGTTTCAACCATTGATTATTTACAACTTTTTGTAGAGTTTTTAATGTTAATATCATTGTGACAGCCAACCCCGACCTAAATAAATGTTATGGGGGTAAAAATCCTGTTATGAACTTATATTGCTGAAAGAACTAAGGATCAAAGCAACCGGAGGAAAGTGCAAAGCAATCGGAGACCTCAGAAGAAGGAATCAGGTGGTCCCAGTGATTGTGATTGAGATTTTTCAGTTGACATTTTCTAGGGAAAAAGATCAAGCTATGTTTTGATTTCCTTTCCTTTCTATGGTTGGTGAATTTTGTGTGTGGAGATCGTGTCTATATGCGTGTGTTGATGGTCATGGTGACAATATAAAAGAAGACAAAAAAACAGAAACTAGATTGCACATAGTTTCCCTATCTATAATTGATGGTGACAATAATGGATAAAAACAACCACTACCTCCCAAGCTTTGTCCCAATAAAGTGAGTCAACCGTATGAAACTATGTTCCGTTCCTTTCAATGATATATTGCAAATAAGATAACATTCAATATTACAAATAGTTACAAAAGTGTATGTATTGTCGAAAGCCGATGCCACAACATTGAGGATATATATCGTAATAACCTAAGCTAAGATTCTTAGACCTCCATCTGTTTCTGTAAGCTAACCCCAAGAAGGTTCATCATAAAGGTAGACGTTAGCTCAGGTCATTTTTTATCCTACCAATCTCAGAAGAAGGTAGCTAGGTAAGTATGTTCTAAGCTATTGTTAAATATAAGATCAATGGCTGGGTGATGACTCAGTAATGTTATAAACTAAAGCTTGAAAATATGTTCAAGAACTAAGTTACCCAACTCAGGCATGATTACTGGTGATGCATCTGTAAGTCATTCTGCAAAAATTACAAACTTTCCCCAAATTTCTACAGGTCCAAAAAGTGGATGTAGAGATTAAAAAATTAACCTCGCAAGTTTCAACGACAGACGTAAACTAACCTTACTTCTCCTTAGAGAACATTCAGATATACGCTGTTTGATGAACAGGCAGGAGTAAAATGTCGAATGAAAAACAGACGGACACAAACAGTTAGGTGTAAACATTCTTGCATTGGGGGTAAGATGCTACATAATAACATGTAAGTATATAATTTCTCTTGGTCTTCTAAAGTGTTTGCTTTAGTAAACAAATTTTATAATACAATAGAGCATTTCCAGTATGCTAATTTTTGTTTCACATAAAAGATAAAATAAATCAGGCGCTCTTTCATCTATACAGCAGACAATAGCACAGATGAGTACAGGAGAATTTGAACTAACAAATAGAAAACCGAGAAGATAATATAAGAAAACACAAATGGACCATATTTTCAAAACATTGCAAGAGAAAATCCTCCTTAAAAAAAGCAAACTCTCATTGCTCTGTACAGACAACTTCTCTAACACATGATACATAGGAAGCTTTCTCCATCTATAGTACATTATTTGCATTGATACTATTTCTACACATACCAAAATCACAAAATCTTCACTTAGATGCTCATTACCAGTGAACCTTGAAGATTCACTTTGCTTGAGAATTGGGTGTCGCCAAATTCCTCATATCACCATTCAAATTGATTTGACAATCAACAACCGGAGGCATGCAATTCCCATCCCAATCAAGCATCTCGCCATTCAAACCAACACACCGCATGTTCTCATTACAAGGTAAACCACTACACGGTTTTTGAAATGGATAAACACCCAATTCACCATCAATCTTTGCCCTTAGATCAACTAAAAGGCTCTTCAGCCTAACAACCTCCGCTTCTAATGCCGCTTGTCCTTGCAATCTCCTCGTCAACTGCTGATTTATAACCCTAAGTTTTTTGACTTCCTCTTCAAGGTAAGCTGCATGTGCTTTCTTTTTCTCCCGATACTTCCGTACAGCCTCTCGATTTCCTAAGGGTTTTCGAGGCTTTTTATGATCCTCTTCTCTTTCACCTTCGGCTGATGCAAACACTTGGGTGTGGGTGTGGTAGCATGTGTGGGTGTGGGCGGGGGCCGTGGGGCCTGGGGGGTTGCAGGTGTGGGTGTGGGTGCATGTCGTGGTGTTAGTCAAGAATTCATCGAAGGTGTTGGACATGTCGGGGTTTGACATAAGCAGGTGGCCTGAAATATCAAGCTCTCCATCATCCATTCTCAGAATTTGGAGAATGAACTGAAGAGGCTTCCAGTTTTCCCCATCTAACAGAAGATTCGACAAAAATTCTAACAATTTGAAGCTCTTAGCTCGACCATTCAGTGATTTACTTTAAGAACTCTAGGCTATCAGTCCAGTCGAACCTCACGAGGTCAGAGTTGGGGCTTAATCAAGAGCATCCTGATACAAAAGTTTAGATTAAACACTGAACCATAAAATCAGGAGTTATCAAAGGAAGTTCAACATTTCAGAGCTCATACACGATTGAATAACCTAAGCAAAACCCAACCGATTTAATCTCATAGGTAATAAATAAGGTTATCAAGGGACTGCCTTCCCAACAGAAAATTGCCAGATACAAGACTTTAATTTGAAGAGTCCATCGAGGCTTCTACAAAATATATTGAATTCTACTTACAAACACATGTAGAAATCAATCAGAGAGATTCCAAAAACTTCAAGCAGTTTCCCCAATTCAATCTATTAATCTAAAAATAAAGAATTTCAGAGAATTTTGAGAAATACCCAAATGGGGAATCATGAAGAAATCTGGAAATCCAGTATCAAGGAGCGACCTTGGCGCAATACAAACCGTCGAATAATTCAACTAGGCATCTGCTCCTTTCGTATGCGAAGAGGTAAAAAGTGCGAAAAAGAGAAAAGAGGAAACTTTTTAGTTTTAGCTTTCTCCTCCCTTTCGTTTCAGAGAGGGAGACAGAGAGAGAGAGAGAGAGAGAGAGGAGAATCTAGTAAAGATGAGATGAGGCGAAGAAGAGGCGGTGGGTTGATGGGAAGTTAGAAAGACAGAAATATTCTGTTGATGTGGCTGCTTCTTTTTTCTGCAATTTCAACGGTGAGATTTTTGTTTTTCTTTTAAAAACATTTTTTCTTATTTCTAAAATTTCGCATCTTGACTCTTGAGAAGCAAAAGTATAGCGTTGGTTTCTGTAAAGGGATCATGAGCAAACGTCAGCTTTGGGTCATTTTTAGTAGGCCGAAATAAATCAGGGATGTTGTGGGAAACTCAAATTCAGATAAGCCTCTGTGGTTTGCTCTATGAATCTATTAAGTTCTTATACTATTTTTCGACTCTGTTAAGCCCTTATAGTTTTGGTTTTGATTCTATTTAGACCTTTGGTGATTTAAAATCCCAAGAACCAGTAAAATTAAAATTTTGGTAAGGGCATACTTGGAATATTGCGAAAGTAGTCATATTATGATCGTTTAATAAGGAGAAATCTAAAAATATTATTAGGGAAAAATTGCTCCGGCTTCTTTCCTCTCGTGATGGCAAAATCGCTCCTGATTATAAGGGCAAAATCAAAGTTCAACCTTGGCGATGGGTTCCTGTCTTGAGGTAATTTTGGTGATCCCTAATTCGGTATTATGATCGCTCCTGATTATTAGGGCAAAATCAAAGTTCAACCTTGACTGATGTTCTTATCGTCGTCCGAGAGCCCACTTAAAGCCATCATTCTCAGTGTTGTATCCATTATAGACAAATTGAGGTAATTTTTTTATAATGTAACTTTTTTATCAGAGAATAAATAAGGTTAAATTCATGTTGCATATTCCTTTTCATTTGCAAGTTTTTGAATATATGATGACCATACCTTGATTTCTCTTGTTTGTATTTCTAATGTGTTTAGATGGAAGCGAGAGGTAATGACAGTGGTAGTAGTAAAGAAGATGCGTTGATACAGAGTGAAGATACAGAGATACTAGACTATGACTATGTGTTGATACAAAGTGAAGATACAAAGATACTAGACTATGATTGGGATCAAACTGTAGGAGATATAGATTGGTGTAGACAAATCGGAGATGATAATATTAGTGAGACTAATATGATAAATCTGGACAACCACAATGATAAGAATGCAGTTGATGGAGCTGGGGAAGGAGGTAATGAGAGAAAGAAGAAAAACAGAGGAAAGGCTGAACCAAATGACAATTGTGCAATGAGATATGATTTTGGCTCTTATTATGCAGACAGTGACAATTTGAAGTCTCCACTAAAATCAGATGATGAGCAGGAGAATGCTGGATATTCTGAATTTAGTTTTGATGATGGACCAATACCACAATTTGAAGTTGGCCAAATATTTTCTGATTTAAAGACATTTAAAAATACAGTGAAGGATTATGCAATGAAGGGAGGTTATAGTGTGCGTTATAAACAGAATGAACCAAAGAGACAGAGATTGATATGTTGGGGTGATTGCAAGTGGTAACTATATGCCTCTGCCATACACAGGGAAGATCAGACAACATTGCAAGTAAAAAGGTATGATGCTAAACATAGTTGCATTAGGACTCAATATAACACACAATGCACGGCTAAATGGGTTGCAGAAAACTGTTTTGAGTTAGTACTACGCAGACAAGATACAAGACCAGTTGATATTATGGAAGACATACACACAAGATTTAATTTTCAAATCTCAAAGAGTACAGCTTGCAGAGCCAGGGCATTGTGTTTAGAAAAAATTAATGGTTCTGAAGTACAACAATTCCAAAACTTGTATGATTATTGTAATGAATTAGTTGAATCAAATCCCGAGACCACTGTGAAAGTGAAGAAAGTTTATCCTGAATCAGAGAATGAAGCAAGGTTTCAAAGGATTTATATATGTTTCTCAGCTTTGAGGGATGGGTTTAAAAATGGGTGTAGACCATTTATTAGGTTAGATGCATGCCATTTGAGAGGAAACATGAAGGGTGTTATCCTTACAGCTTGTGGGGTAGATGGCAATAATTGTATGTATCCATTTGCTTTTGCAATTGTTGAGGGTGAGAGGACCATTACATGGGAGTCGTTTATGGAATTATTGGTTGCAGACATTGGCAGTGGAGATGGGCAAGGGTGGACTTATATGAGTGACAAACAAAAGGTATATGATTTGATTAATAAGTTATCTTTCCTATTGTTTCATGCTAAATCAATATTTTTCCAACTTCTTGTTGTACATGTATAGGGGTTAATTAAAGCAGTAGGAGATTCTCAACCAGAAGCTGCTCATAGGTTTTGTGTTAGGCATCTGTACCAAAACTTTAAGGAGAGTTTCAAGGTACTTCATTTTACATGAATGCTTACAAAATGAATGCTTTATACGAATGCTTGCTTACTCATTATTGTACATTGTCCAGGGGAAGTACTTGAAGGATCAACTGTGGGGAGTTGCTATGGCAACAATGAAGGCTGATTTTGATTCCTACATGGATACAATCAAGGCTCATAACTCTGAAGCGCGAGAATGGTTGGATGTGAGGCCTGCCCACCAATGGTCCAGACATGCATTTGGTTTGGAGCCAAGTTGTGACATATTGTTGAATAACATAAGCAAGTGCTTTAACTCATGTATAAGGGAGGCAAGGGAGAAGCCTATTATCACTTTGTTGGAGTCCATTAGAAGATATTTGATGCAAAGGTTGAAAAAAAGAGGAATAGGCCTGCATTCCGGAGAAATTTCAAGTTGATGCAAGATTGAGGTAGCAAAAGATGGTCAGAGGTATTGTAAAGAAATTCCTTCAGGGGTTGGAGAGGAAGTCCACTGCAACGGAGATCAGTTTACTGTTGATATAAATACCAAAAAATGCAGCTGTTACAAATGGCAGGTCGGTGGAATTCCTTGTTGCCATGCAGTGGCAGTGATTTATGCGATGAGGGCCAACCCTGAAGATTTTGTTGCAGAGTGGTTCACCAAAGAAAAGTATATACAAGTCTACACTCCAGTTTTGCACCCAATCAGAGGAATGAGACACTGGCCTCATTCAAAACTTCAACCTTTGTTGCCACCTATGACAGAAAAGTCTAAGGATAAAGAAAATAATAAGAAGAGGAGAAAAGATCCTGAAGAAGCAATTGCCAAGGGCTCAAAGCTATCAAGAAAGGGTTACACAGTTACATGTAAAGTCTGTAAGGTGGTCGGACATAACCAAAGAACATGTCCACTCAAGAAAAATGATCGGACATGAGCAATGGCTGAAGCATATGAAAATGCAAGTAACGAGGTATTCATGGGGTTTAATGTTCCTATTGGACCAGAAGATGGACAATGCGTGACACAAGCGGAGCAACCTCCTTCAAACCCTATAATATCAAGAGGAAGAGCTGGCAAACTTATTTGGAGCAGAATACCAAGAATTTAGCATTTGTCAGTCTCCTTATGAACCTCTAGTGGTTAATATTTGTGTTATTTATGAACTTTAGTAGATTTTTTTTATTTGAATCTTCTTTCTTTGGCCTTTATGGAGGTTTTTTTTGGTTTAAGAATGTGTTTTGAGATTCTATAACTAGCCAGATTAATCTGCGTCCATGTTTTTGATGCAAGTGACATTAGTTAGAAATTGATGTGAAAATAGAATTTGCAATGAATTTACAACCTCTGATTATGGGTATGCTTCTTTTTCTTGTTTCTTTTTTATAAGCTTTTTTTACTTTGAATTTCACCTGTAAGATCCACGTTCAATGCAATTGAATTAAATGATCAAAGCTCAAGAGAAGCGAAGAGAGAGGAATGCTTAAAGCACGTGTGTTGCATGTGAACTTTCACAATATTCCAGGTATGCCCTTACCGAAATTTTAATTTTACTGGTGTTTGGGATTTTAAATCACCAAAGGGCTAAATAGAATCAAAACCAAAACTATAAGGGCTTAACAGAGTAAAAAAATAGTATAAGGGCTTAATAGATTCATAGAGCAAACCACAGGGGCTTATCTGAATTTGAGTTCTGTTGTGGGCGTCGCCCAATTTTGAGCCTGTAGGCATGAGAACTTCATCAAGCCATGCGTGAGCCTCACATATCAGAAAGATATTTTTCTACTTAGGAGGTGTTTGGTTGTGAATATTATGAATTTATTGTGAATGTTACGAGTTATTCTAAAGGTTACGAGTTGGTTATGAATCTCACTAAGGAGTTGGTTATGAAGATTACGAGTTTATTATGAAGGTTAGTTAACAACAATCACAATCAACTCATTGCAGAGGTTCACAACTAACTCATAACGTTCACAAACAACTCGTAAACTTCACAACAAACTCATAACCTTAACAACCAACGCTTAACCTTCACAACTAATTGGTAATCTTCATAACCAACTGGTAATCTTCACAACCAACTCGTAATCTTCACAACCAACTCCTTACCGAGGTTCACAAGCAACGCGTAACATTTACAACCAACTCGTAAACTTCACAAACAACTCGTAACATTCACAACAAACTCATAACATTCACAACCAATGTGTAACATTCACAACCAACTCGTAAACTTCACAACTAACTTGTAACATTCAAAACCAACATGTAACGTTCCTTCACAACCAACTCATAACCTTAACAACAAACTCATTACAATGAAATAACAACAATATATAAATTTACAGACTCTACTTTAAGTCAAGTCATTGATTTTAAAAAAAGTTACAACAATATGTAAAACAACAAAAATACCACTCAGATTCAAGTACAAATTAAAAAAAGGAAAAAATTACAATGGGAGTCGCCAGAGTTCCCGCCTTTTTCTTCGGAACAGCGATGCTGAATCCATCGCAACTCGTCATCACCGTCTTCAATATCACAGTTTCTTCGCTTCATAAACGAACACCAGGAAAGTTTCATCACCGATATCGATGTCGTTGGAAAAATTTAGAGGGAACTAGAATCACCCCCCTAACTCATTTCAAATCATCACAATGATATCATGAAGAGAGAGAGAGAGAGAGAGAAAGAGAGAGAGAGAGAGAGAGAGAGAGAGAGAGAGAGAGAGAGAGAGAATTATGGTCTTCACATGTTTTAAACTCTTAGATTTTGTGTTTTGTAGGCTCAAAGAATTGTCGCTTTGCTTTGGGTGTTCTGAGAGTGTTGAAAAAGTCTTGATGGTGGGCGGAATACTTGTAAGGAAATTAGGGGCCAGAAGCAATTTCCCCTTCTACTTAACACTTGAAATTGTAGTCATAAATATATGTACTATACTATTTCTATACTATTATATTATTAAAAACTTAGTAAGGATAAAAAAGGGCTAAACTACCAAATTGACTTTTAAAAAAGACCCGTTTAATCACATTGGTATTTAAAATATCTCTGATGACGTTTTGGTATTTAAGTGGGTTTAAGTTGGCACCAGGGTCCAAATTTTGGCCGGAGTTAAATTTTCTGGCGAAACCCCTCACGTGACCGTCACGTGGCCCTTAATGACCGTTATAAAATACTAATGTGGCAAGGATTAGTGACATGAATTTTATTAACAGATCATTTGCCGCCCACGTGACCCAAATACCTAATTTTCGGAGATCAAAAACCCTAAATTTGACAGATTACCTCATCTTCATGTGTTTTAAAAGATCGACCGATCGGAGCGGTGTTAGGGAGATTATGGTCAAACTTGCAGTTGCTAGTGGTCTCATTGTAGATTTTATGGTGGGAAAGTGAAAGCGGTGTCTTAGAACCTGCAGGTGCGATATCATCATCATCATCAAAAAGACAAAGGTGACTATATTCTGCATTTCTGCATTTGCTTGGTCCTTGATGGTGCATGCATTTAAAAAAATTTTATTAAGTGAAATTATAGTAGATGAGTGTTTATAAGTCTTATTTTTAACAAACTAGGGTTTATGTGAATGACAACGAAGTGGATTTTTTATAAAATTAGGGGTTTTTTAAGATTTAGAGCAGAGCAGAACGTGATTGTGGTTGTAATTCATTTATGTTTTTGTTCATCTTGTAGATGGGTGTGAATATTATGGTTAAATTCAAACATGGTGGTTCTTTTGAGTTTCTAATGGCAGAAGAGTACATTAGTGGCTCCTTTGACGTACAATTCATTACGAAAGACATTCTATCAATAAACTTATTGAGAGAAAAAATTAGAGAGTATGCGTATAGTGATGCTTTCACTTTGTGGTATGGAATACCTGGTGGTGGTGTTGGAGCCGTCATGCCTCTTCTCTTAGATACAGACTTAGCAAAATTTAAAGAATATGCAAGTAAGGAGAGAGTAATTGAAGTTTTTGCATATCATTTTGTTGATCAAGCTGTTGAAGTGGATATTCCTCCAGTTAAAGATACTCCAGTACAAGCTAATCAGCATGAAGTTCCTGACCCCAATGAGTGCACTCCTAAAAATTTAGTGACTTCAGAGGGAGAAAGAAGATAACCCATAAGAGAAAGAGGACAACCCCTATGAGAAAGAAAACAACATCTAAAAGGAAGAAAGAATTATCAAAAGGTGAAAAGGAGAAAATATTGTCACTCAAATTCATCTTGATCAGAATACATCTTCTATTGATGATGATGACTCAGTAGAGGATGAAACATACAAAATTGACCCAACTGAAGTGATAGATGATGATAAAGAGATCGTTGAAAAGTCCAGAAGTAGAAGGGGGAAAAGGTGGTGATTGATGAATGTCATTCTAAACCTGAAGCTAATATCCCAAAGGGATATGAAAGTGATGATGTCTCAATTGATAGTGAAGTAGAAAAGGCATTGAATAGTGATCATGAAGAGCTTCATGAGACGAGAGAAAGAAATATTGCCTTGTTAGCATCGTAGAATGGTAACATAGCTTTCAATTCTGGTGCAAGGATTGAAAAGGATCAGTCAAGTGAAACAGATCCAGGACAAGCAAATGAGCCAAGTCAAGAACATGCACAACATCATGCACATGCACAGCAACCACAAGGAAATGCATGGCAACCTAGTGAACGAAATGCATATCAGCCAAATGCACTAAATTTGGAACATCATTTATGAAGAAAATGATGATAATATTAAGGGTTTGATTGTAGGTGGTCCTAGAGCAAAAGGAGCAATACCAAGCAATGCAAACTGGCCTAAATATTGGACATCTTATAGAGAAGGATATGAATCAGATCCGAGAGGTAGTGCTAATGAGGATGCTTTGGAACTAAGTGAAGATGAAGCAGTAGTTATCCTTGGAAGGAAGAAGAAATGAAGGAGCCAATAAAGAACAAGTTCTTCAATGAGGATGTGGACATGAAACAGGTGGAGCTAGAATCTGGATTGAGATTCGATTCAAGAAAGGTACTGAAAGAAGCTATACTCATGTATTCTATACAAAAACACTATGATTTGATCTATATGAAAAATGACAAAAAAGGATTCATATTGGATGTTCTTTGTGCAATTGGGAGTTGATTGTTGGAGCAGATCTCATAGATAGGCTGGCATGGCAAATCAAGCATGCATCCCCTACACACATATGCATTAGGACATTCAATAATAGACTAATAACTGAGAATTGGATTGCTCAAACTTACCTAGACTAACTATTAAAGAATCCAAAAATGAAGCCAATGGAAATTGCTATTGATATGAGAATAAATTTTGGTGTAAATGTAAATGAGAGGAAATGTGCAAGGGCCAAGGACAAGGCACTCAATGTTGTGAATAGCTTAATGCAAAGGCAATATAGATTGCTCAAGCCTTACATAAGAGAGTTGTGCAAATCAAATGAAGGCACTAGAGCTGTTCTAAAGGTCCATGATTCAGCACCAGGACAACCAGCTGTATTCATGAGAAGTTATATATGTTTTAAAGCAATGATGTTAAGTTTCCTACATAGTTGTAGGAGGTTCTTTGGCTTAGATGTTTTCTCAAGCAGTCATGTGGAGGACAGTTACTAAGTGATGTTGGGAGAAATGAAAACAACCACATGTTTCCAATTGCATGGGCTATAGTTGAGGGAGAAAATAAAAACTCTTAGCAATGGTTTCTTAGCTGTTTGAATGCAGATTTGGAAATGAAGGATGGTCAAGGATGAACTGTGATGTCAGATAAACAAAAGGTATGATATAATTTAGATTTCATCTTAAATTGTTGCTAGATTTATCAAGATATTGACAGTTTATTTATGTTCTTCCTTGATGGGGCCTTGTACCTACCATTCATGAAATGTGGCCAGAAGTGGAGCGTAGACAATGTGCAAGGTATATATATTCTAACTGGAGAAATGCTCACAATGGTAAGGTTTTGCAAAGACAATTTTGAAAATGTACAAAAGCAGCTACAATGGAAGAATTTGCATATGAAGCATCCAAGCTGAGGGCTCTTTTAGAGAAGGCATATGATGATTTCATGGATAGGGACCCTCGTACATTTTGTAAGTCTCATTTAAAGAAACGTAGCCAATGCGACTCCCTAGATAACAATATATCCGAAACTTTCAACTCCTTCATTTTACTTGCAAGATTTAAGCCTATAGTATCTATGTTAGAGGATAATAGGCTATCTTTGATGGAGAGGCTACAACAAAAAAAGATGCTATTATATAAATTTGTTGGTGGAATAACCCCTAGAATGCATAAAAAATTAGGAGAGACTTATAATGAACAGATTAATTGTGAAGTTCGTTGGAATGACTCCACAAATGAGGATGATTTTGAAGTGATCCATAAACATGTAAGTCATAAACTTGACATAGGCAATAGGACATGTTCTTGTAGAGTATGGGAGTTGACATGAATCCCTTGCACACATGCTGTAAGTGCAATTTTATTTCTGAGGAGGAAACCAGAGGAATATGTATTAGGTTGTTATAAGAGTGAATGCTACTTACTTACCTATGAATATTTGGTGGGCCCAATGGAAGGCTATAAATACTGAGACAAGGAAGGGGAAGGCATGGCACTGCCTTTATGTTGTGCGCAAAAGCCAAAACCAATGTGCTTCGAGGAACCAAACCAAACGTCGAGAGAGAAAGACCAAACAATGCAAAATAACAATATAAACACAAACAACCAATTTTAACGTGGTTCAGTAAGTTGTCTACGTCCACGGGCAAGAAGGAGATATGATTTTTACTAATAGAGAAGAAGAGTATAAACTGAGATTACAAATCACTCAAACCAATCAACTAATCTCACCAACAAATCTCTAATTCTCTCCAAACAAAACCTTAACCAATAGCTCAGAAAATACCTCTTTTCTCTGTGCTCCAAATATCCCCACAACAAGCCTAATCAAAGCTCAAAGAAACTCTCAAACATGTATTGGTATTTATACCAAACACAAATCCCAAACAGAACATGAAATCAAAACAGACCCGAACCCGACTCACGATGGACCGCGCCAAAGCTCACGGTCGACCGGACAGAACGACAGAATCTAGAAAACCATTACAGGGTTGGCGGTCGACCGTCGAAATCATCGCGGTCTACCAGCCAAAGATCTAGAATCTATACCACGTCGTGCACGTTGACGGTCAACCGCGCCAAAGCTCGCGGTCGACCGGAGCACCCAAATATCTGTCAGCTCCAAAAGTCCTATTCTTCTCCAATATTTTTGTTGTTTCTACAATTCTTCACCTCGACGAAGTTTTTCCAAAACTGAGCCGACACCAACCGAACCAAATATCTCACTTGTTGCGTCCAGTACAAAGTGAAAATAAATTCACGACAACGGACTCAATACACAACAAGTCGAGACCCAAATGAGAATGTGATCACTCTCCAAATGTCGGTATGAACTCACCAAATCGGCTGCATCATAAAATGACTATCTACGTATCCTCTTGCCCAAGGAATCATGTCTTCACGTAGTTCACCAAATAGCCTCCAAATGACCTTAATCCAATAGAAGAGTTCTCAACTCTTCACCAACAAATTTACGGCTGATAGCTCTCCTAATGACCCCAAAGTGAAACAAACCAAACACCTCTAACTGAGATAAACTAACGGCCATATCCAAATCGAAACTATGTCCACCATCTACACTTGAATCAACCAACTCATCATCTGCATCCAAATCCAAATGATCCCCAAACTGTGTCACATCAGCTGGAATCTCAAACGATGTAGTATGATTTGGAGTATGTAGAGTAATCTCTACCCAACGTGAAGTAGCATCACCCTCCATCCGCTATGATATCCCAACGATCTGATCAACACTCTCCACCTACCGAGAGTTAAATGTGACATACCTACTCAAAACAAAATCAGAGTCACTCACCTGATAACCAAAGGATCATCTGAATCCCAAATGTGCACTCGGATCAAATCTCACATTCTCTATGTGACCATATGTTGGGCAACTAAACATCCAAAACATCCTAAAATCTGAAGCAGCTCCATCAGATCCAAAATCTCCATATGCAACAGCCGACAACCTATGACTAAGATGACACAAATATGTCAAAGCTCCAAAACTCCTCTGCAATTCAATGCTTGACAACCAACGTCGATCCTCCTCCAGCAAAGAACGACTCATCAAAACTGTCATCTCATCTTGTCGCCCCAAGGTTTCCTCTCCAATGAAGTGTCTCAAACTGTTGTGCGCTCGGCATAAATACAAGAAAGAACCCCTACCAAAAACAAAACGATAGGTAACATTTTTGCCAATACACTTCCTACATCTGTTGTTGACTTCTAGGACTTCACACCAACAAGACTTGGTTGTAACCCACTAATGCCTAGAACAGTCCTCAATTACGTAAACCAAATACCAATTTCCAATGATGCCTCCTTAGAAAGCTCCCAAATGCCTAAATGAACACCACCTAGAAGACCCCTCGATCGATAGATAGAAGTGTTAAACTCCACCTCGGTCTCCTTGCTCATACCAATGTGCTTATAGAACTTCAATCTGTAGGTCAAAGCACTCCTTAACAAACCATGTACGACACCAACAATCAAATATCTCAGCCTTAACAAATGCCACAATTTAGCCAAATGCAAAGAAGTCGTCAGTTCTCTACCAATCACCGTACTCCTAATCAAATAGTACAAATTCTTCCTCCTGACACCCTTCGTCATAATCATGGACTTAAATGTGACCTTCAAAGATGCATCCTCTAAGGTCAATCGATAGCGTGTTACCTCCAAAACTCCAAGTGAAATGATATTCTTCTTCAACTGATGAATGAACCTCACTTCATCCAACTCCCTAATCACCCCGTCACACATCCTAATACGAATGATACTGATATTACCAATAGGACATTCATGATCATTACCCATGAGTACGACATCTATTCTTTTCAACTCCTGAAAGCTGGAAAACAAATCCCTTCTAGGGAAAATGTGGTAAAAGGCACCCGAATCCAACATCCACTCTGTAGAGTCGGTAATACAAACTGATGGTAGTGTTAATGAGTAGCCCGAAGAATTCGAATCTGAATTGTCGCTACTAACATTAACAACATTCACCTCTGAAGCTTGAATAGCTTTCCCTTTATTCTTCCCAACTCGATCTTGTTAGACCCTAATGCCACTAGGAAAGAACCCTAGAGGGGGGGGGGGGTGAATAGGATTTATGCTAATCTAATCTGATTTAATACCAATTAAAAACTTACTAACAAATATACTAGCAAATATGATATGCAACAAAATATATATGCAAGGATAAGTAATATAGACAAGGGTAAACAAAATAGTGGACAAAATAAACAAAGAGGCAATGGCTAAATGAGATGAACAAAAAAGTGCACAAATGCAAACTCAAACAAACAATATGATCACGGAGTTCTGACATTCCCTCCTATGTCTCCGCTCCCCACTCCCAGGGAGAAATCCACTATCACACCGGGTTTTCAACGCTCACCCGAAAACGTTTACACCTCACACTCGGTTTTTTAGCTCACCGAAAACTTTACAATCAACACTCTTGTAATCCCACTCTACACCCTCTAAATATTGGTCTCTAACTCGTGTCTCCCTCAAGTGTACGGATTTACAACCTCTTCCTAGGCTTTACTACTAACGCCACTCCTCTTGGGACGACCACGTCTCTCACCACATACTCCTCTTTGTGTACAAGTGTATTACAAAGTGATCTACACAATGAAGGCTCTTGTACAAATGTTTGTTCTCTTAATAATGGATGAGAACACAATTATAGCTCATTCTCAATGTCACAAACTCACAACCCTAAATGATACTATGTATGAAATACTATAAGCTCAATAGGTTATGTGTGAACAAAGAGTATAATCAAAACAAACTAAATTCAATATAAATCTTGCTTAATGAAAATGATGATCAACAATAAATATATATGAAGCTAGAAATTGAGTTTTGGAAAACTTCTCTAAATAACAAGATGGAGAGATGTGAAATTTAAGCCCAAAACACCAAAGGATGATCTTCTCCTCTTGTGAAACTCTCTTCAGTTGAAAACCAAACTTTAAACACACTTAAAACAAACTAAAACACTTGTAAACTTACTTTAAAACTCTCATAAACATCCATGAGAAATAATGAAAGTAGAGAACTTTTTATAGCCTCTTAAACCAGTCAAAACCCCCCAAAAACCCACAAAAATAAAAACTAGTCGTTATAAGCTGAAAAGACCAAAATACCCCAAAATCCAGCATTCTGAAAATTTACGTATTTGGCTTTATAAAATCAATTAAAAATAGTAAATCAACTCTAAAGAAAACTGCTAAAACACCCAATTTAATAAAATCAATTCAGCATAGTAAATCAATTCTAGAAATGATAAAACTTTAGAAAATATTTGTAAACATATAATTGAATATGTTAAAAAACTAATTTCTCAAATTGCATTTTCCATTTGTGAGATATAATTTATTTTGTAAACCGTTTAAAACATGAAAATATATTTATATAAGTCTTGTTAAGTTTTCATGTTTATGTGGCTAAATAAATTGTTTACCAAAACCAAACTTGATAACCCCACTATCTCCACCCCCTCAGATCCGCCCCTTGAGAGATATTCTCTTAACAAAAACCCACTTTCTTTCCACATTCTTCTCAAATGAACGTTGATTTGGTCATCTATGACCAGGTCAAGCTAACATCTCCCACTTGACCAAATCAACCAAGTGTTATGCCTCCCACTATCCGTAAGATCAGATGTTTCTGCTTACCATTACTCCCACTATCCATAGAGAGTAATTCTTATTTTATTATTCATGAAATTTTACTCGAACTTATTTATTCCTAAGTCCCATCAAACTCACATGTTTGATAAAAGATTCCGCTGGTATTACTTTTGTCAAAGGATCAGCAATCATATCTGTAGTGGGGATATAAGTCACTTTGACTTCTTCCTTTTCTATAATATCTCGAATATAGTGATACTGGATCTCAATATGTTTTCCTTTGGAGCTATTCACGCCACTATTGATTAAGCTAATTGCTGCTTGATTATCACAATAAATATCAATAGGTTCTTCTAACAAATTAAGATCAAGATCAATCAAAAACTGTCTTATCCAGATAACATGTGTAGTTGCTATACTGCAAGCTATATATTCAGCTTCTCGCGTATATCTAGCAACACACCCTTGTTTCTTGCTACTTCAAGAAACAGCTCCTCCTCCAAAGATGAATAAGTGTCCCGAAGTGGACTTTCCATCATCATTATCACATCCGAAATTAGCATCGGAATAACCGAGGAGTTCAAGCGAATCAGCTTGATAAACTAATCTATGAGTCAATGTACCTCTGATATACTTCATAATCCTTTTAACAGCTTCCCAATGTGCTGGTCCTGGATTACTTTGATATCGACTGACTAGACTCACAGCATAAGCTATATCAGGTCTGGTGTACAACATTGCATACATCAAGCTTCCAATTGTTTGAGCATAAGGAACATCTAATGGCTTCTGCCCCTCTCCAGGACTTTGCTCTTTACATAATCTATTTCCCATAACCAACGAAGTTGGTGCCGGATTGGAATTCTCCATTCCAAACCTTTTAAGAACTGATCTTAAATATTTTTCTTAGTTTAAACTTAGCATTCTAGACTTTCTATCTCGAATTATTTGAATTCCAAGAATATATGATGCATCTCCCATGTCTTTCATCTCAAACTTTTTGCTGAGATCTGCCTTGATTTTATTCAACATTTCTATGTCATTTCCAGTGAGCAATATATCATCCACATATAAGGATAATATAGTAAACTTGCTCCCACTTTTCAATACATATACACAATTATCTAATTTATTTTGAATAAAACCAAGTTTAGTAACTGCATCATGAAATTTGAGATACCATTGTCTAGAAGACTGTTTTAAACCATATAGAGATTTCATTAATTTATAAACTTTATGTTCCTGTTCTTTCACCTGAAAATCTTTAGGTTGTTGCATATATATTGCTTCCTTCATATCTCTGTTAAGGAATACAGTTTTAACATCCATTTGGAATAACTCCAAATCAAAATATGCAACAATAGCCAAAATAATTCTAATGGATGTAAATTTAGTTATAGGAGAATACGTCTCTGTTTGTGGAAAATTTGTAACAAGAAGAATAGTAAAAAGAATTGTA
>BQKN01014507.1:0-11595 GCA_022839385.1 Asparagus kiusianus | reverse complement strand
AAATAAGTGGGTGTTCTTAACAAAATTTATGAGATACAAATTACTACATCATAGTTGTGTATATAGAAGAGTGCAAATCTCATTAAAAACTTCTCACTCTCCCGAAGAAACTAGAGGGGCGATCGAATCACCAAAATACCTTCCTCCAGTCCCACGGAATGGTAGCTGAGCCGCCTCTTAGGGGAGGTTCTTACTGGGGTTGGAAAGCCTCATTAGAGAGATGTACTATGCTTGATCTACTGGAATCCAATTGACTCAAAACAATTAATTATATTTGGGTCATGAGTCCTATCATATTTAATTATCTATCAATCTTACTCCATGTCTGATAAAAGACTAAACCCCACTTCATGACCCCTTTCAAACTAAACTTCACACGATCGAGACAACTCTTTAGTCCTTATAGAATTTGGATTCCATATAGAAATAATGCTAGTAATTAGTCTTGTAATTAAATGGAATAAAATGTTTAAACATAGTGTACTCGAGCATTCATGTGTGAGTATAGTTCCGCAACAAATATAATAAGAAAGAGAGATGATTTTAAAATAGTAGCATTAGTAAATACCTATTAACTATAGTTTTTAAATTAAAATTTGTTCACAACCTTTATTTAAGGTCCATTAACTCTAAACCCTATCAATTACTTTACTAGATACATGCAATTGTAATCTCGTCACAAAGAACTATGACAACGAGAAACCAAATGCGGTCAATTGATATAAGACTAATAACATGTGATCACTAAATAAAATCAGGGCATCACAAGAAAAGAGGAAAAAATGGCATGCAGCCAAAGACTAAAGTTCCCTGAAAATAATACAACACAAGGGGGGAAAAAAAAGTCACCCGTTTCTAAAGTCAGCCCATGTGCATGTGGAATATAAGGACCAATCACGACCGTACACAGTTGAAGACCCTACGAAGTACTTGCTGATCAAACCGGGTAGGTCACAAATCACTTTCAGTAACTGACCCGGTAACAAACGCTGCCTTCTGAGCATGTCGTTGGCATCCCACAAGAAAGAACACCAAAATGCATTTATTGTTTGGTTCTTCATTGCCAACTTTGGGGACTGATGACACCACTAGTTCTTGTGCACCGGCAAATTGCACTTGGTTAAATATTAAAATTATTTTTTTACTATAAAATAAGTTAGATTTATTTTAAGTTAAAATCTATAAATATTGATTATTACATTTGTCATAATTTTTATTTAAACATTTTTAAAAAATTATGAAATAGATTATTAATTTTGAAAATTTATTGGGGTCAGGAATAAACAACTAACAAGTTTTCCGTGAAAGATATGGGGAACATAGTACATTCGTAAGAATTATTAATCTTTACTTAGTTTGTTTATAATGATAGGATCTCATTATTAACTAACTACAAGGTCTAGTGCATTATTTTATGATAAGTGCAATACTTCAGATCTGAGGTTTTCTTAACTTCCTCTTCATTCGTGATTGGTGGTAGCTTGATTTTGTTGTTATCCAAGAGATACTTGAAGATAGTTGGTACTTCATCCTCTTTGAAGGAATACTCCTTTGGAAATCTAGGTTCCAAAGTCTTTGGCTGCCTTAGAGATTGATGTGCTTGATGCTGCAATTAAAATGATGACTGCTACATTGACTGCTGTTGCGGCTGTCGTTGTGATATTTGGTGAGCATCAATGATAGCTGCGGGAGCCTTTCCTCTACCTTGAGGATTAAAATTTTTCTTTTGAGGATTGGCTATCGGCTGACCCCTCTCAAGTTTCTTTCTCTTGAGAAAGCGTTCGGCCTGTTCACCAAGCATCTTCAATTCTTTCTAAGTCTTGGAAGGCACAACCCCCCATGGATTCTAGAACATCTAAAGAGAGATTATTATGACACGTTTAGAGAATGAACTCCATGACCGCGTCTCGACAGTTTATTGCTTTATTCCGGAAATGTTTGACGAAGTTGTCAACTGACTCTCCATCTTTTTGTTTCTCATCCAGCAAGGTCCCAACTTATACTTCGGTATCGTCATCGAAGAAATTGGTGAGGAGTAAGCTTTCCATGTCATCCCAGCTATTAATGCTCCCTGACTTCAGAAGGCGGTACCAATCTAAGGCGGCCCCGTTAAGGGTGCCTACGAATGACCGGACCATCAAGGCTTCGTTCCCAAAGATCATACCCAAGTGAGATTTGAAGTAGATCAAGTGTTGGGTTGGTGAGCCTTTCCCGTCAAATGGAGTGAAGTTAATCATACTGAACTTTGGCGGGTATGGAATTGACTCCCACTCCCTCAAATATGGGCATGGAATACCCGTCTTCTTCACCTCTTGAGCCGACATCAAAGCATTGACTTTGTTCTCGAGCTCTTTCATTTTCTTATCCTCACCCGTATTTTTCTTCGGGGGATGTTGAGGAGGTTCAATTGGACCACCTCCAGCATTATTGTTAGGGGGGTCGGCAAAAATGTGCTCATCCATGTAGGCGTGAAAATTACCTATAGCTCTTCACAAACAGCTTGAAGCTAAGAGGAGACGATGAACGTTACTATCCAAGTCACGGAAGCTTGATTAACGTCGATAATGTTTGAAATGAATCGACAAACTATGTGAAGCAACGGAGTTTCAGAATAACGAGGATACGAACTAATCGGGAGTCTCGTGTCGCTTACAAAAGGCGAAATGCCCTTTGTGTCTTATTTATTCCACAGATGATCCATGATCCAATCATGGGAGCCGGTAGATATCCTCGTCGGCTTTATAACGCATCTTGAATCATGTAAATCCGAGTTCGGAAGAGGAAAATACGGTGAATATAAAAACAGTACGCAAAACGGACTGTCTCAGCATAAGCTAAGACACCCCGAGGTGTCTCGGCCCAATCGAGACACCCCAAGGTGTCTCGGCCAAGGCCGAGACACCTCGCTGAGACGCCCGAGGGTGTCTCAGGCCCTAAAAAATGGATTTTTGACTGTTATGCGGTTTTAACCGCCTGGATTCCCCAGAGCCTATAAATATAGCCCCAAGACCTTCATTTTTGGAGATCTGGAATTTTGGAGAATTGGTGAAGCCCTGCCGGACTGAAGATTAATTGAATTCTTCAGCACAGGAGAGAAAGGTTCTTCAGATCTACATCGCCCGTGTCCGTTCCTTAGGATTATCCCGTTGCGGCAATCTTAAAAAAAGCAATTATCTCGCCGTTGTCGAGATAAGCGCTTCTGCTTCTAGATTCCTTCGCGAATTGACGAAGTTTTGGATCTGATCTAATTGTCAGGTAGTCCACGAATATTAACATCCCCGTCACCGGCCAAAAACCCACGCAAGCAAGAGACGACGAACGGATCTTGTGTTATTTTCGAGAGAGAGTTGTAATTCCTTTATTTCTTTCTTTTGTTGATTATTTGAATTCTTTGTAAACGACTAAAGTTATAATGAATTTAGTAATAAAGGCAACTTTCAGCGAAAACAAACTGGCGACCACAGTGGGAGCCAACAGACTCGCTGCCGAGGCTGTCGTGACGCAACCGGCAATCAAGATCCGGGTGAATAAAGAGATCGAATATGAATTCGATCAGCAAAAGTTTGAAGAGTACCTCTCTTCCTCCTCCAGATCCGCCTCTCCAAGCAGGCGCAGGAAGGCCTCCTCTTCCAGAAACACTCGCGGTGGACTTCAGGCTTGAAGATCGAAGATCCCCTCGCCGCCGCTGCACTCACACCCCGCAACGCCCCTACGACGTCCAAAGAGGTCGAAGCTGTAGATCCAAACTTCTCCTCCGCCGTGAAGATAACTGATGAAAGCGCTCAAACTTTGTCGAAGAGGGCGCGCCAAAGACGGCGTCAACGCCTTGCGCGTCAATTGGCCAAGGCTTCGGAGTCAATGGACGAGATCCGCTATGATGAGGATCTAAAATCTAGGCAACACCGAGAACAACAACGGCGAGCAACCAACCCCTCCTCCAAGACAGAAACGAACGAATGGGTTCGCGTCAAGAGGACCCGCTCCACCCTTGAGGAGCGAATCAAGAAGCGTCGCACATTGCTCGTGCATGCCCGAGTCCTTCTACAAAAAGCGAAAGAGATGCAGAAAGAAGAGACAGTTAATAAGTCGCCCAAGAACAAACATGTGTGGGTGCCGAAGGCGAAGTCAGCGCCTAAGGCAAAAATGAACGAAGTTACAGCCCGGCGCTCGTCAACTTCAGATCCCATTTCCTCTATCCCCGCACCTCCGACCGAGCCGTGTGGTAGCGTGGATCTCACCAAATCTAGAGTTCCTTTAAAAGATCGCCTTGGTCCTCTACCTGAAGACCGAGGTAAAGCACCTGTGAGGGAGCGATTGGGACCATTGAAAGGTTCCCAGACAACAATTCAGACTGGGGGTCGTACTAATCCCCCCAAGAATAATAAAGGAAAGGCCTATGTTACCGACCGCATTGGATTGCGAGTTGAAGTTCAAGAGCCCGTTAGAGTTTCACGCTCACAAAAGCGTAAATCTGAACGAGTGACTCTTGGGGACGCCAATAAAGCGTCGTATCCCCAGAGGGAAACATATTTGTCTGATGATGATGTTATACCTAGGAGGTCGTGCCAACACCCTATGGGTTGCTCCAGTCATCAAACTGACATGTTGTACTATAGGGCTAGGGGTACGAATAAGTCCCAAAAAAGAAATATTCAAGACGCGGATTCTCACTGTCCATGTGCCAATATAATCAAGGCGGTATTATCAGAATGTTACTGTTCTAAAGCCCCACGAAGAGTTTCGGTGTTTGAGAGAATCTCCACCAGAACGTCCGAGGCCAAACCAAGGCATTTCCGTAGGAGGAAACCTGTCCTCCGAGATAATGAATTTCCAGAAATATCCATCAACATGACCGGGAGAGGGAAGTCAACGCGACACTTTAGCCCGGATCAGTTTGCTGCAGTATCCTGATGTATGACCCGATTGCGATCGGGAACCATCAAACAAAAGATTTACCAAAGAATGCAAAAGGGATTTCTTTCAGAAGAGGAAATGTCGGATGTTTGCTCAGATACTTGCTCAGCGATGGCTTCCGATGATACCGAATCTAGCACGGGACAATCCTACGAATCATTCATGATTAGCGCCGAACAGATGGCTAAGATACTTGAGGACGCTTTGACCAAGCAGAAAGAAAATTTCAAATTTAAAATGGAAATGGCTATGCAGTAAATGAGAGAAATGCATGACCAGCAAATCGCGATACTGACAACTCATCAAGGAGAATCTAGCCATCACAATAATCCTAACCAAGGTGATAATTAGCGGGAAGTGAATGAGAACGCCAACATGACCATCCCTCCCATCGACAACAATACCGAGGTTGATCCTTCGGATGATAACAATACGAAGGAAGACCATGTTGCTTCTCCCCGAAATCGCCCGAAGAAAGATACAGGCGAAGATAAGAAGATGAGGGATTTGGAGAGCAAAATCAATGCATTGATGAGTGTTCAGGAAGTAAAAAGGTCTGGAATACCATGTCCATACCTAAGGGAGTGGGAATCAATTCCACACCCAACGAAGTTCAATTTGATCAATTTTATACCGTTTGATGGAAAGGGTTCCCCTACCCAGCACTTAATATATTTTAAGTCTCACTTAGGAATAATCTCCGAGAATGAACCTCTAATGGTGCGGTCATTCGTTGGCACTCTTCACGGAGCAGCCTTCGATTGGTATCGCCGTCTTAAGCCGGGGAGTATCAGCATTTGGGATGACACGGAGGACATGTTTCTAACAAACTTCTTCGACGATGATACCGATATTTCAATTGGTACACTATTTGACAAAAAACAGAAAAACGGAGAGTCGGTCGAAAACTTCATCCTCGAGACTTGTCACAATAATCCTTCATTGGACATCCTCGAAGCTATGGGAATGGCACCACCAAAGACCTGGAAAGATTTGAAAGTGCGAGGAGAACGAGCCGAACGATTCCTTAAAAGGAAGAAGACCGAAAGGGGTCAGACGGCAAATAATACTCCACAACAGAATTTTGTTCCAAAGGGTAAAGGGAAAGCGCAAGTGAATGCAGTGGATGCGAACCAAACATTCGAAGTGTAATCGCAACCGCAATAGCAGCAGCAGAAGGCGCCTCAGTAGTCACGGTGGTAACAACAGCCTCAGAAACAGAAGACTTCGGAACCAAAATTCCCGAAGGTCTACTCATTCAAAAAGGATGAAGTTTTTGGTATTTTCAAATATCTTATAGAGAATAACAAGATCAAGTTGCCTCCGATCCAAGATCAGGAAGATGCTAAAAAAGTTAATGACCCAAAGTACTGCGCGTTCCATAGAGCGGCGCATCATCCTACCAAGGCATGCTACGCCCTCAAGGATAAGATCCAAGCTTTAATCGATGTCGGGGTCATCACTATGAAGCAACCTAAGGAGAAGAAGGTGGGTGCGAATGCAGTGTCGATTAGTTTCAGATCCATTCCTTTGAATTGGTTTTAGCCTGAGCCTGTGATAAACGCGACGGTAAAGACCGTCAACGATGATCCTCACAAGTAACGCTAGAAAGGACTTGTGCCACAAACAGCCCCAAATGGCGAGATTCTTTGGGTTCACCCCGATCTGATTGGAGATGAACAGTGGACCAGATCCTCTTCCAAGAGAAAGTCAAAAGGAAAAGAAAAGTCCTGTTGCGGAGCCTCTGCTATTCCAGGAGAAGATGACGAAGGAATTCCTGCTTTCTCGCTTTCTGAAGATGAATAGGAAGCCTTTGTAACCTGGAGTGGGAATGAATATTACTTCAAGTATCCAGACGCTTCCGAACAATTAGCTAAGCGAGGGATAACTAAAACCGCTCCCTCTAAGACATTAGCAGAAATGGGAGTTGTCACAACTCCCCCGATACCCGTAGTTGCAGAAAAGACCCAACAAAAGCAAAAAGGGATAGAACCCTTATGCTAAGAGGGTCAAAATCCGAAGCAGTCTTGATTCAATCATCCGATTGGGAGAGACAAACCGGGAAATTCAAGCTCTCCACCCCATTTTGATATTATAATGCAGTTAGCTAATATACCGGATAGAATAACCCTGTATGAGCTGCTGCGTCTTTCAAAGGACACAAGGGAAGCGTTACAAGAAGCCTTGACCAATTCTGAAGCTTTCCTGACTCGGATCAAGCCATCTCCTGAAGAACCAGAGCCTTTAGTCCAACACTGCAATCTCGCGGCACACCATTTTTCCTGCATTTCCATCACCAAAGAAGACATGCAGACGAAGAATTCAAAGCATGACCGGCCCATGTACTTTACCGGGCACATTGGCTCCAGCGTTGTCAACCGGATCCAAGTCGATCCGGGTTTCGCTATCAGCATCATGCCACTCCGATTGATGTACAATCTCGGAATACCGGCTAGTAAGCTAGCCTCCACAGACACTACGATCTACGGATTCAACACCAGTGGGTCCAGACCATTGGGAAAAATTCGAGTGAAGTGCCGGATCGGGGATTTGAAGTCAGAAGTCACATGCTACGTGATTGACGCAGTGACCTCCTATAACCTACTGTTAGGTCGACCCTGGATCCACGGTAATCTTATAGTCCCATCAACTCTTCATCAGTGCCTCAAATATGTGGACACCAATAACAAAGTCAAGACGGTGGTCGCGGATAAGAAACCGTTTAAGGGGTTGGAAAACTATTTTACCGACTCCCTTCTCTACGGTGCCGAATCCGATACTGAACCATCGGCCCAAGGGACGGACAGCGGGGACGAAGCTGATACCGAAGCTGGGTTTGATTATGATGGTGGTTTTGTACTTAATGACATTGTACCCATTGTAATCAGTCTTGACGATGAAGAATCATCGGAAAGTAGTTGTAACTGGCAACTTGCCAAAGATATTGTAATAAATGATGATTTAGAGTACTCGTTGTGTCTTGATAATATCACAAAGGGGCTGTATGATAACCCCGATGTTAACACTAAACCTCTGACAACCAAATCCCCTTATCGACTCTCTTCAATAGAGCGATAGGACCTCAAAGTTGCCCTGGTCGCAACATTCCACTTATCGACTCTCTTCAATAGAGCGATAGGCCTACAAACCCGTCAAGTTAACATCACACCTCTGACGTCCAAATCCACTTATCGACTCTCTCCAATAGAGCGATAAGTCCACAAAATTGCCCCGATCGCAATATCTTTCCTGTCAAGTTAATATCACACCTCTGACAAAATCCACTTATCAATCCTCGTCAATAGGATGATAAGTCCACAAAATTGTCCCGATCGCAATATCTTTCCTGTCAAGTTAACATCACACCTCTGACGACCAAATTAACTTATCAACTCTCTCCAATAGAGCGATAAGTTCATAAAATACTATTAGGTTAACATCACCTCTAACAGTCAAACCCCCCCAATGAACTTGTTAATTCTTCTTCAACACGAATAGCAAGTTTTCATTATAAAATCCCCAGCGGATTAAAGATTTTCTAAAATTATCCCAGTGATAGTGAAGAAAATTTCTGAATTTCACTCTAAGTGAAAATTCATGCCAAGTTAATACTACACCTCTGGCGCTTCCAACTTTCTTTCAGTGCTTCAAGTAACACAGGAAGAAACAGCGGTAAAAGTCTACGGATTCAACATCGTAGCACCAAAATCCATGCCTCGCGTGCATGGGGGATTTTATCTCGATCCCTAATTAGAGATAAGTCTGCATCTAACACATGCTGCCGGGTAGTCTATTCCCGCAATAATAGCAAAGTCTACGTATTCAACATCGTAGCAGGTTGTTATTAATAACACCTAAATCCATACCTCACACGCATGGGGAATTTTATCCCGAATCCTAAGTAGGGATAAGTCAACGCCTAACACGCGTCGCCGGTTAGTCTTTCACCGTAAAAAGGACAAAAGTCTACGTATTCAACATCGTAGCAGGTCGTTATTAATAACGCCAAAATCCATGCCTTACACGCATGGGGAACTCTATCCCAAATCCTAAGTAGGGATAAGTCAACGCCTAACACGCGTCGCCGGTTAGTCTTTTTCCGTAAAAATGACAAAGTCTATGTATTCAAAATCATAGCATCGAGTCTAAGAGGGTTCATTCTCTTAGCACAACGTTACATGTGGAACGGACTTAGACAATCCATGTGCCAGCCCGACTCAAACGGTAGTCGGTAAAGGCTTATCAAATCCGTTGATGGCTGAGGGTTTGCCAAAAATCCTATGCATAGTCAAAGGCCCATCAGCTTAATGGACGTGAGTCGAGACTTGAAACAGATAAGCTAAAGACAAGTCTCAAAGACTTAGTCCAAAACACACGGAAGCCACCTCAGCGTCTCAAGTTCAAAAACGCCGAGGTCAGACCCGCGTTGCAAAAATCACGACGCCGAGGTCACACCCGGGTTCCAAATTTAAAACGCCGAAGTCAGCCTCGTGTCTCAAGCTCAAAACGCAGAGGTCCACCCTCGCATTCCAGAAGCAGGATTATGACGCATACCTTCACACAGGTCCCATGTGACTAATCCCTTCAACCAAGATGCCTTCGAAGCGAGTGCAAAGAACAAATCCTTTACCACAAGGAATCAACAGCTCCGAGATCAGAGTTAAAATCCAAAGTATTCTGAAAATTCGTCCCAGTCAACCGCGAACTTTCGAAAACTTTGGAGGGGGTTTTGTAGGCTGTCTAAAAATCACAATAGATAGCTTATCCCCTATCAAACACCGATGATGGAAGTTACAATCTGACGACTTCCAGAAGGTTACAATTTGAAGACTTTCACGTAGATCGCTGAAGGTTACAATCTGACGACCTTCACGACAACTGATGAAAGCTCTAATCAACAGCCTTTACAATCAACATCGGGAGTTACAATCTGACAACTCTCATATTCTCAAGGAGCCAAGACGAAGATTACAAGACAATGATCTTTGCAACGCTATGACAAAAGAGATTACTCGTTAATAATCCCTTCAAGGCAAGACGCGGAGGTCCTCCCCATGTGTCAACAGTAAAACGCCAGGGTCGAACCCCGCGTCACAACATCAAAAACGCCAAGGTCGATCCCCGCGTTTCCAAGCTGTAACAAGCCAAAACGCGAGCGACCCTCACGTTCATCAATGTTCAGCCAATACCCAACCTCACGTCTCAATCCTAAGACGCGAGGTTAGGGTCCTAAACGCCAACGTGGGCGTTTGACTCGTTCAACATGAGTTGAATGGTTCTAAAACCGTTTATCCCACGTTCTGAGGGATTTTCGCCCACGTAGGAGCGGATATAGGGGACAGTTACAACCCCTTATCCCCCTATAAAACTCAACAAACTCGACAGAGTTAAAGGCTGGCTTTTTGAACGGGGGAAGTTAGCTAAGGTGGGATTTTCAGCATCTAACCGCACAGGTTTGAAGGCGATTCAAGATCTCAACCACTCGGGTTTGGAGATTCAGCAGCAGCATCAACAAAATCCTTGGAGATAGGATTTTCGAATCAAGCTCAGAAGATCAAATCTGAGAGGATTCTTCAACGACAGAAGATTCGCTTGGTCATTAACCGAATTTTCGGTTCTAACAACTCTATCAACAGAGTTCTAACTCGTTCAGAGTTCTTAAACTCGTTAAAGAGTTATCCATAAAACTTTCCACAGAAAGTTCATCGTTCCCACAAACAAAAGATGGCGACTCTGCTGGGGACTAGCTTTTCTGACGAAGAAGTGGTGGCGCAGTCCGACGTCCACCTCATGGGAACTACTGTTGAAACTCTCGTCGTGGAGTTCGACCAAGCAAAATACGAGGAAGCCCTCTCCTCTGGATCGCTTAGCCCTAAGGCTAGGCGTGATGTCAAGATCTCCAAGGAGGTCAAATCCACTGATGAAACGCCAAAGAAAGTCCTCTCCTTTGGCCAAAAATCGTCGAACAGCCCCTCTGCTTCAGGAGCGGGCTCGGCCTCTGCTGAACTCGCACAGCGAGTTGAATATCCCACCTCCGCGTCCGCACGACGTGCCACAGGCCATAAACGGCCTATAGAGGGGACAAACTCCATGAACGTCAACGACGTTGCTGCAAAAGCCTTAAAACAGGCCAAGAAGAACGCTGCTCGTCGAAGAAGAAGGTCTCAGCGATGGACACAACTTCGAGAAAATCTATCTCCCAACCAACGCGAACTTCGCGTTCGTGAGCCTAAACGCGACCCTGACCTTCGTGTCTACGAGCCCGAACAGGAGCTTCGCGAGGACCAGACTGAACGTGGCCCTCAATGGCGCGTTTTACAGCCAAAACGCGGACCTCAAGTCTACGTTGAACGCGAACTTCAACTTCGCATTCCTCTGACAAAACGCGACCCTCATGTTGCCAAACCAGAACGCGACCCTCATGTCGCCAAACCAGAACGCGACCCTCGTGTTTCAAACGCCGAACGCGACCCTCGCGTCTCAGGTGCCAAACTCGACCTTCGCGTCGACAATGAAGAACGCGACCCTCGCGTTGCCAAACCAAAATGCGGACCTCGCGTTTCAAGTGCCAAACGCGACCTTCGCATCTCAAGCTTCAAATCCAATACCGCGCCTGGTGTATACCGTGGAGCTTCGGGGCGCTGCCCCGAACCCCGCCGGGGGGTATACCATCCCCCCCGG
>BQKN01014506.1:0-13397 GCA_022839385.1 Asparagus kiusianus | reverse complement strand
TTA
Organism: Asparagus kiusianus; assembly: GCA_022839385.1. Lineage (NCBI taxonomy): Eukaryota > Viridiplantae > Streptophyta > Magnoliopsida > Asparagales > Asparagaceae > Asparagus > Asparagus kiusianus. Next base: position 13,394 of record BQKN01014506.1, on the reverse strand, counting down.
TAGCTTCCGTTGTAGGAGCTTTGACGGGAATCAACATCCATAGTATCTTTCAGACGAATATTTGCCCACAGCTCTCTACCAAGCAACTCACCAACTAAGTCCAGCCTTTTATTTCTGAAATCATCCCACTGCTCATCAGCATCTCTAATAGTTACTAATATAATATTGGTCATGTTGTTGTCGCAACCATCAAGATCAATCATCTCAGAAATGAGGTAGTGTTTGCGGTGATTGTGGAGTTGCGGATGCAGTGATTTGAAAGTCATTTAATTGTAACTTCCATTGTCGGGACTTGTTTTAATTAGCTATCCATTGTGATTTTTAGACAGCCTACAAAAATGAAATAGTGAAGCTACACGAATATATGGGTGTTTATTTGTATGAAAGTGAAATGTTTTTAGAAGTTTGGGTGTGTTTAATTGAAATTATTTATAAAAGTGAAATGTAATAATAGATCTACGATCAGATCTAACTTAGGCTTTAGTTCCCTTTAAAAAGTATTGAAGTCAGATAAAAGTGTGAAAAGTGAGACCACTCCGTATTTAAATATTATATTTTATTAATATTAAAAAAGCCTACTCGTCCGCTTCTAATCAGCATCATTTGTCATCTACCATAGAACCATGCATCCTCATGTCAAAATTAACATGCACATTCGTTAATCATTTAGTTAGAAACTTTTCTAAAAAAGTAAATTAGTCAGAGACAACTGATATTGTAATTGGATTTTCCTAGTTCAAAATAAGTTAGCAGTAGGAGGGAGTGATTTAACTATTTTAAAAACAATTTGAAAGTTGATTTTAAATAAATAAATGAAAGGATATTGCGGAGTCATCTTTCTTTCGCTAGTTTCAATAATATTTTATTTTGTAAACAAACATTGTATATCATTTACTTGCTGATATCGCTTGCAACAAAAGTGACTCGCATCCTTTCGATTCACTTTCAATCTGCCTGTGAATGTGAAAAAATATTTAATTAAAAAGTTTCAATTATATTATAAATTAATTTGATCTTACCAAACCATATCTGCTTTTATGTTTTCAATAATACTTTTTCTCAAGCAAACATTTTATTTCACTTTGCATGGTAACTTGAATTTGCAACTCATTTGTTAAAATAAAGTAATTTTCACACTTGTTTAAGTCATTGTTCTATATTTTTAGTCGCACTATGACCAGAAAAACATACAATATTTTGATCAAAAAGAGAGAATAAGATTCTGTCGCACTAAAGAACAGCAAAAACCTTCACTGAAATTTTCCCGACAACGACAAGCATCTCCACATTGTTCTTCAGTGGCATCACAAGATTGAAGGCACTATTTCTCAATTATACCTCCATAGTTTTCCATTTTAGATTAAAAAAAATCCATCAATTAGGAACTACCGTAACAAAAAATCCCACTCCAAAACCAAAACTACTAATTAGAACAATATACAAAGTTGGAAATCATAAATGCTAAAATATAACTTCAGAGCAATCCCAAACCCTTCTTTTGTGCTAAATTCAACTATTCAAGCGGCTATTCTTCAGATTCCAGGGCCTCAATTTCATACCGAACTTCCTCCAGGTGCTCATTAATGCTCGTGACCGCATCCTGAACACCACATATAGCTTCTTTAAGCGCACTATCATACTCAGCATCAGCCTCAGCGTCCTCTGTTCCAGCCACTTCAGTTAGCTCGTGCACGTGCATGCACTCATGCACGTGCTCTTCTGGCTTGCTGAAGTGACAGCTGTCGTGGCTCACAGGTCGCTCTGAGGGACGTCCCGCTTTTTTTAGTATCTGAATTCTTACCGTCTGAAAGGCAAAGATGCAAACAATATGTTAAGACTAAGGGTAATTGTTAAAGACTGAGGGGAATGCAAGTGTCAGTTGCATGTAGTTGTAGTTGCTTTCTAATTGTAAAATTTGGGGTTTTTCACAAATATACCCCCTTTTTTATCATGTGTATTTGAAAAACTAGCCACCAAATCCCAGCATTGCAGAACTAAATCGTCAACTTCGGCGGGGGGTGGGGTGGGGGGGTAACAAATCAAGAAACCATAAACCTTGATAGGATAAGTGCTGAGTGCAATGTGAAAAATATCGACGAGTCAAAATTTCACTCGCCATAAAGTCAGTGTTTTTTTTATTTGGGTTCTTCCAAAGTTGATGATTTGGAGGTTAGTCTTGTAAATACCAAGATTTGAGGGGGAACTTTTGCAAACACTAAGATTTGGAGGGCAGTTCTGCAATTACATGATTTAAGTGACATTATACAAAAAACCAAACTTTTCAAAGTGTATCTAGAGCAGTACTTGCAATTGTTTGTTACGGGGTATAGGACTTACTGGAGTTTCTACTGAGAGTTAATTGTAACAACGGTTGCTAAGTAGATCCCATTAAGGTTACAAATGCGACTCATGTTTCAATCTGCGCATGTTGTTGAATGCAATGAGGAGGCCTCTTGGCGACTATTTGTGTTAGTTCCAGTGGAAACAGTTAATGGCTGGTCCAAAATGTATCAGCCACATTTTATTGCAGCAAACCGAATAAATTTTAAGATATTACCAAAACCATGTGTATATATAAATTAAAAAATTGCAATTTAAGCCTTTATTTTTTGAATTAGGATTCAATGACAAACCTAAAACTGACAATGAGGCCTGGACCGCCTTGTTCCATTCTAATAAAGGTTCCGTGTTCAAGACCCGGCTATAAGCTTTATTCAAGAAAAATCAGCATAAAACTGAGTTAGTGAACCAATAAGGTTCCAGAACATTTTGCAACATCTTTTGACTTGCAAATGAACCAAGTCACGCCTTTCTATGAGAAAACCATAAAATTATGAGTAATGACAAGTGTACATAGAAGTTATAGTACTCTTGTACTACAACACATGAAAAAGTGGGACATTTGCTTGTAAATTAAAAAGAGAAATTATAAATTCCTATCGACCCCACTTCTTGGTGTCTTGTCGTACAAGAGTAGTATAATTCTTGTAGTACACTTAGCATATTCCTAAAATTATACAATAAAAGAAGAGTTGGAAGTTGAGCTTCGTTTAAGCTCATTCTTTCGGGAGAAAAAGCCAATTACTCTCCACAGTGCTAGATATTCTTAGAGAGATTAGAAAGGGTCAATATTATACATGACTGATATGGAAGTCGTAGTCTTCTAACTACCTTTAGAATTAAAATTTCAGATAAAATAACAACATGAAAGAGATTAGATTCCTAAACATGACCTCATGAAGTCATTATATTGCATACAAGAACTTCTTCATGGATCATAAACAATTTAAAGAGACATGGTGCTTTTTTCCCAACCTACCACAAATTGATGTTAGCACAATGTATTAAATTGCATTTGAAAACTTTTGTAATTTTTTATGAATTGCAAGCAACTGAAATTCAATAAGCATTAATGCATGTGGGCATGACGTGGATGGTAAATATTTCAATTATAATGATACAAACAGCATAATGTAAATTGGGAAGTATGTGCACGAGATAATTTTAAGCAGTTTTATGCCAAATGAAAATGTAATTAATTTCGCTCATTCACGTAATTTCGTTGAACGCAATCCTGTCTGCATCATCTTACAGATAAGAGTTTATATATACAACTCTACGAAGAATGCAAAAAAAAAAAGTGTGTACCAATTGTAGCTTCTGTTTCTCCTGTGCCTGGACAGCCTTTAAAAGCTCAGCAAGATCACCACGACATAAATCTGGCCTTAGTAGAAAGGATTCCATCTCAATGACCTGAAAGAAAAATTAAGTTCATCTCCATAAATATGTAATTCAATATGTATACAAGGATAATTTTTTCAAAATCCTGTGATTCACCTGTTTTGAACATTCATTGAACTCTCCTGTAATCTCGCCACAAAGGTGTTGATAAGCAATCTCCCCTCCACCAGCCATATATTGGCTAAAACCACTAATAACAAAAGATTCCATTATGAACACTGATCTCAAGAATTTTTAATCCTATAAAATGCTAATAGAACTATAAAAGTTAAAAGTGATCTGCGGAAAGCGAAAAAGAAGGAAATTTTATATATCAACGCCAACATTAATACAAAAGAGAATGGGACGTGAATCTATACTTTGTACACACACACACTACTCATAAAAGAGAATATGGGTGTCAAATTTTTTGACTTCCTATTTTGCCCCTCTTAATATTTACAATTCCTAAGTTGATAATTCTCCAATTCACTTAATAATCCATTATCCCTCATCCACTAGCATTAATTCAATGCATAAATCTTTTATTAGGAATTTTATTATGAAAAGCATAAGTTAGTCAATTCAATTAACCACAATCCACTGTGATTACCTTTGAACTTCTGATGTAAAGATCGACATTCACTATCCTCAAAATTGTAGACTTAAATGCAATTGCCCTTTCAACTACTTTCGCTGATCATTACTCCTTTCGTTCAAACAGTGAAGACTTACTCAACCTCCACAAGTATAATGCATGTGCTTTGCAAGTGGATGTACTTCTCATATGTTCCGAATTCTATTTCTAAATAAAAAATTATGAAGCTAACTCGAAGGAAAAAAAAATTAAAAATGTAGAGTAAAGCATTGGAAAGAGGTGTTAGAACTAATACATGTTAAATATTTATTGTAATGGCTATATTAATATTCAAATGTTGACATTATGTATTTGTTAGCAAACTTATTATGTTAGGTTGGACGAATCTAATTTATTTGCTGAAAATTGAAGAAAATAGCCTATTACAATGAACAGATTTGAGAATAGGCAACTAGCTATAAATGAATACGTAATATCATGAAAGTAGAAAATAGAGAATGCATAAAAAGTAGAAAGACATTAGAAAAAGAAAACTAAAATTCCAATAAAATTTTGTTCAAAAAACCCAATAAATGTTAGAATTAAGTAACTTTAAGTAGTAGAATGTACATTAAGGCAATATAAGAGCAATCTTAACTGTCACACATTTAAAAACTGATTTTAAGTAGGGTAAATTTCACAAAACGCACTAATACTTTGAAGTGTTTTGCATAATACCCCCAATATTCTGTTATCCCACTTAACTTGCAAAACCCTGAAGTGTCTTAGATAATCTCCATGTACTTTAACTGTTCCCACTCAACTTCCAAAACTCTAAAGTATCTCAGATAACCCCCTATACTTTGGACTTTTCCCACAAAACTTTTTAGGGTTATTTGAGGCACCTTGGGATCTTGAGGGGTTAAGTCAAAAAGTTTAAAATAATGTTTTATGGGGCGGGGTGGGGGTGGGGGGGTGGTTGTTCATTATCATCTAAGGGACTTAGAATTAGGAGGGTTAAGTAGGAAAACTTATGGGGGTTAAGTGGGAAAAACATATTATTAGTTAATTATTAGTCAATGCGTACATTACTCAATTCAATTAACCTTAATCCATTGTGATTTCCTTTTCAACTTCTGATGTAAGACTGACATTCACTATCCTCAAAATTGTAGACTTAAATGCAATTGCCCTTTAACTACTTTCGTGGATCATTACTCCATTCATTCAAACCTTGAAGACTTACTTAACCTCCATTATTTATTCAATGCAGAAGTTCTAACATATTGCCCATTTTAATTTTTTTTTCCATATTTTGTAGCTGTATGAAATTGGGAATATATGCTCTTCAATTCTTTGGATGGTCTCCCTCCCTCTCTATCTCTCCCCACTCTCTCTCATTATTTTCTAACATGGGTTGTATTTTTGTCTCTCTGCAGGTCAATTGCTCTCATCAAAATCATGATTGATCTCACAGCAACGAGATCATTCCATAGAACTTATAGCTCCATTGGAGATCTAATTTGTAATTCTTTTCAATTTTCAAAACATTTTATATAATTCCTCTTTATCCCTTCATATTTTATTTATTCCTTCTCATTTTTATCCTCCATATTTTATTTGATTTCATATTTTATGTCGTCAGGGTCTGAAACAATTTCATTCTAAGTTATACTTGCGACCATCAGTAAGATTTTTTCCCACTTTTATTTTCTTCTTTTGTAATTATTTTTAAATTTGTATGTTAGTTGTATAAAATCGAGTGTATATAAATTTGATGGTTATATATACACACACATATATATAAATTATATAATATGTTTACTTTTACTAAGATAAAAAATATATATATTGATAAATAATAATATCATATATAAATAATAATATTAAACAAATAATAATATCATATAATATTTTAAAGAATATTTTTGAAATAATATTAAATAGATTATAAATAAATCTACAAAAAATTAAATTTATATAATTAAACATATTAATATTATATTTATTTACGGTGCATGAACCCTTCAAGTCAAACCAATATTGCTGATGACACAAAAAATAGAAGATTTATCCTATTTGTTTTATCTTTGATAGAAAAAATGCGCATACCAATGATATAAATGTCTCTTTGTAATTGTTGGACATTAAAATTTTCTCTTTTGTAGAAGAGAAATAATGTAAGTGGAGTAGCGTAGATATCACTATAATGTTAATATAAAAATATTGAACTTGAGGATTAATGGCAAGCAATACAAGCATCAAACTTGCGCTTTTTGTTTGGACTTCCTAACAAACAGCAAGTTCCTCCTCAAAAGTATTAAATCTACTTCTTTATTACTAAAGGAGAACAACAAAACAGTTAATATGAACAGTAATCTAATATTATAAACAATGAAAAAAATTAAATGAATAACCCACGCTCTCTCTCCAACTCATCTTCGTACCCTCTCTCCAACTTCCCACAATCCCTTATCGCCAAAAACTCCCAGTCTTCGATCTACATCTCCTCTCTCATCTCCACTGACGTCTCAAATCTCCGACCAGAAGAAACGGGGGCACTGGATGCCCTAGAACGAAGATTCGCCTTCGACAAGGCCAAAATCGTTCAGCAAGACTAGAAAATGAACAAGAAAATCAGGACAAACCCCAAGGACGAGCAAGAGGTGGTGGTGGCCGATAGTCAAAAGGGGACAATCCGCCCTCTGCCTCATCATCATAGAGGAAAGGTCAGATTTTTAGTTGAAATTTTTAAGTTTAGATGGTTAAGATTCTGAATTTGGAGAAAAGATTGGGAATTTTTTGTGTATTGTGCTTGGTATTATTATTATTAAGTTTAGAGCAATGAGGAGTTTCTGTAGTTATATTTTTTAGAAATTAGAAGCATATTGGACATTTATTATTATTATTTTTATTTCTTGAGTTAAAAGTTGGAGAAGTCAGTTGTTCGATGTAATTTCTTGAGCTATTAAACTTCACTTATTTAGATGATCTAAGGTAGGCGCTGCTTCTATAATTTAGTGATTTATGACATGGATCTTGGGAGTGAGATGTAAAAGTTTGTATAAGTTTGAAAAAAGATGTAATTTGAGAACTGCATGTTACAGTCATAAAAAACGCTGTCCCGCAATAATTGCAATGTGAAGGATAATATCGATATTAATTCATAATTCGCGAGTTTCACATTGATAAGCAGTGTATACATCACTATACAGTTGTCTTAATTACAAAGTGCTGCTGATATATACATGCATTTGAATTGCTAATTTATTAAGCTGTTATTTAGTAAACTCTCATTTAATGAGAAATTCATGGATGTGTCAGTTTATTGTTGAAATATTGAGTATCTAACAATGGTTTAGTACTTTACAATGTCTAAATTCATTTTTTCACTCAGGGCAAGTCGTGTTCTCTGGTCATACTCCTCGGCAAGAGACTTCTGGAGTTAGAGGTGCATATACTTCATATGTAAAGCAAAATACTTTATTTTGGTGACATGTTCAATATTTGCAATTTTTTTATGAATTTAACATCATATGGTACAATTATTGTATCTTTTGCATTGTTGAATCATTTGGGTTATGTGTTACATTGTTCTTTCTTTCTATTTTTTTAAATTTAGCAATGCCATTAATAACTTAAGTTTTACGCATTACAACAAACATCTGAAGAAGTTTGAATATGGCTCTTTAGGTTCCTCTCTAGCATCATGAACATCTATATGTTATTTTAGAATGATTTTATTTCAAAGACTGCAAAAGAATAAACCAAAAAATAAAATAAAAAAACTTTTAGGAACCGTGCTTTGCACGGGTCTAAATACTAGTATTTATTAAAAGAACAACAACCGAAATATCACATTTATTAATATTACCTACAAAGGTTTGTCTTCCATTTTGTTAAAGAAGATATTACTAATTATTTCACAAGTATGCTCTGTTGGCCTTCTTGTTTTGATGATGATTTACAAACAATTTACATCTAATATTGTTTGTCTAGTGTTTGGGTCTTATATTTATTCTAGGTAAATAATAAGTTGGAGGATGGATGGAATTGCGCATTCACGATCATATCCAATAGAGGTTGGTGGAATTGTAGAGTGAAGCCTACGCAATTCAAAGTTAAAGATTCAAGTTCAAGCTTCATCCGCAAGTGTACCAAGATAGAGCTTCGTTGAAGATCTCAAGCTTGGGTAAATTTAGTTTTAGGTTTTATATTATGTTTGTTAGTACTTTAAGCTCAATCATATACACGCATACACGTTTTGGTTTTATATATATATAGTTATATATATACATATATGTTTTGGTTTGATAGTTTTTAAGTTTTAATATGAAACAATTGAATATAATTAAAAAACATGTTTTTGTTTCATACTTACATGTATATATATGATTTCATCAATATCAATTTTATTTAGTTCAATGAAATCATATTTACTTTTGAAATGTTTGCAAAATATGCAATTTTGTGAAAATATTATTTTCTTGGTTTATGGACTTAATAACAATCATATACATCTTTTATTAAGTCTATATAATCATTTTGTAATGTTTCAAAACATGGTTAAGCTAAAATATCAAAACTCATATGTTTACATTTTCATGTTTTGGACTATTTTACAAAATGATGATATTTTTTATTTGGGAGGTCCTTTCTAAAAACCAGTTTTTGTAGCATGTGTATTATCATGTCTACAATCATTTTCTAAAGTTTTATATTTTTTAAAATTTATTTGATATTTTTAAACAGGGTTTTAAAATCATCAAACTGCTTCTAAACCTGTTATTTCTTATATCTGTTTGCAGTCGACCGCCACGGTCGACCGCGTCTATGATTTTCCCTTAGTAGCCAGCAGAGATTTTCGCGGTCGACCGTCAGTCTGAAAATTTTCACGGTCGACCGCCACGGTCGATTGTAAAAGTTTCTGAAAATTTTCTCAGACTTGAAAGTGGCTCGCGATCGACCGCGAGAATTCCACGGTCGACCGCCGTTCACCCTAACGGTCATTTTGGTACAGAGTCAGATTTCTGATTCTTAGGCTTTTTGATCTTCTCCTTTGGGGTTTTTGGCTGAGGTTTTGGGAGGCTATATATACCCCCATTGCTCTCATCTTTCATGGACAACTAAGAGAATGTTTTAAAGAAGTTTTAAAAGAGTTTTAGTTTGTTTTAAGTTTGGAATTGTTGTTTACAAATGAGGAAGCTTACGTTGCAAATTGAGGGATTTATTCTCAATCTTCTTCATCCTCTCCTTTGTGTTTATAGAGAAGTTTTTCTAACTCTTTTCTCTAGCAATTTTATTATTGATTTTCATATTCTTATTATTGCTAGTTTGCTATTTGAGTTAGATTTTATTTCACTCAATTGTTTACACCCACCCACTTGAGTTTATCGTATTTTCATACATAATAGTTGGGTTGGTGAGAGTTATAACAATTGAGTGTGAGTTTTCATTGTGTTCTCATCTATATTAGAGAACAATCATTTGTTGTATTCGTGCTTAATTGTGAGATTCACTTTGTAATACACTTGTACACCAAGAGAAGTGTGTGGTGTAAATCGGGGATCGTCCCAAAAGAAGTGACGTCGGTTAACAAACCTAGGAAGAGGTAGTATCCGACCATTTGAGGGAGACACGTCTAGATCCAACACTTGAGAGGGTATAGAGTGGGATTGCAAGAGTGGTGATTATAAAGTTTTCGGTTAGCTAGAAAACCGAGTGTGAGGTGTAAACGTTGTTCGGGTAAGCGTTGAAAACCCGATTGTGATAGTGAATTTCTCCCCTGGAGTGGGGAGCGAAGACGTAGGACGGAAGGTCCGAACTCCGTGATCATATTGTGTGTTTGCATTATTTATTTACACTACCACTCTTATATTGTTTATGTTTATTTCACCCTTGCATTAGTTTTTATATCCTTGCATATATTTCATCATATACCTCTTTGCTAGGATATATCTCTTTGTTCATATTGTATATTCTTGCTCATATCATATTGTATATCTATCTTGCAAGAATAATATTTGAATTAGTTTTAATTGGCATAAAATCGGATTTGATTAGCATAAGACCCTAATCATCCCCCTCCAGAGTCTAACATGCTCACGTGCAAAGCACGTGCAGTATACTAGTCTTAGAAAGTCTATGAGAAAGTCATTATCAAGACTTCAACTGAAGTGCATATATTGTGCACATCCACACATAATATATCTTGTACAGGGAAACGGCGCGAAACCTTATGAATGGAGTATTACGTACATCATCACGTTCCATAAATGATGAGGACCCCTAAGTCCTAATAAAAAAAGGAGACGCCCATAACCTAGACATCCGTGTAGAAAAAATTTCAAATTTTGAACTAATATTGATTATTCAGATTGTTGTCTTTGAATTAATAAGTCTCTATTTCATGGGTCAGCCTGATACTCATATTTCACTGTTGAATTCCTCACCTCATCATTCTTATCTGATTTTTTACGACATTGATTGCTTATCTATACCACTTGCTTACACTCTTAAGCGCATAATTGTTGCCTGTGCCAGCAAAGAATCAACATAACCTAAAACAAGCAAATTTGAGCATAACTCACAAAATATGGACTCAAGCACTTGATGAAGCAAATAGAAAACCAAAAAAGCATGTAAATTAGGTTAGCTCCCATTTGCTAATATAGATGGTTCTGTAGGTTGAGCCAAATCAAGAGTTGTAAACATTGCCCCCAACTGGAAGGTTATTGCTAATTCCAATTAAAGATTAGGGATCAAGGAAAATGCTAATTTGCACCGTGGTTGATTTAACTATTTCTAAATTAACAGTAATCATCAAGTTATGCTCTGAGCATTTGACAAAACAATGCCAAGTTCTTTCTTCATTTGTTTCTTAATTATTTTCATATGGGTCCTTTCATGTGCTGAATTCGCAAAGGCTTTGCAGGAAAGAGGAAAATGCAAATGTTATGTGATGAATGAAGATTTTGGAGGGAGAATACCAAATTCTAGAAAATAAGGAAAGAGCAAGAATGCTAAGGAGATACAAAAGAAATCTCATAGGCGACCAAACCAACACAGTAACAAATAGGTAACAACTTCTATAAGTCCACTGATATTGCATATCTTCAACTTACATGTTGCTATCATCGTCATAATCACTTCTTCCCATCGGAAAGTGGTCCCCATCAAGCAGAACTCCATAACTAGAATTCCCAAAAGAAATTTTAACAAAATTGTATACTATTCCTTGGCTCTCTCCTTAAAGAGCCAAGTTTTAGTCCTGAAAATTATTGGAATGAAATGGGCTTGGCATAAAGCTCAGAGTGCTTGTTACAAGAGGAAAATTTTACCTCAATGACCATGTAATTTAAGCTGACACATTCAAGTATGGGAATGGGCAGGCTCCTAAATCTTAGAATGCTTGTTATTGACTCACTGTTAAGGGCATTAAACCTCGGTGATCATACATACTTTAAGCTCAAGCAAACAAGGTTCAAGTCCTACAGGATTCTCATAAATTGAGAATCGAGGACTAGAACAATCCTCTTTGAAGTGAAAAGGATGACCTTTGGGCTGCTTTTCACTTCAAAACATATGATACAGTGAATCACATTCCAAACATCATCATGTCATCGACAACAACAAAGCCTTTAACCAAAGTTATGGGGTCGGAAACAAAGAATCCTATTCTTCTATTCAGTTTAGCGTTATCTCCCCAGTAAAGCTAACCACTAACATATCCTTCATAATTGCACCCAACCAACTTCTTGTGTGCCTATCTCTACTCTTCCTTACTCCATCAATCTAAAACTTTGTCACCTCTACTGACTAGTGTATTTTGTGGCCAAACCATCACGATCAATTTTCTTTAACCTTATATAAATGCACTTACATATATATTTTTCTTTGACACATCCCTTAAGAGTATATCCACAAAGAAAAATGCCTCAGGGACCCCAAAATAGGGGAACTGCATGGGACAGGTGAGGTGTCGCCTCCCTGTCCCGTGATGCACTGTTCATGCCCTGTGATGTACTGTTCATGAACAGTGCATCACGGGACAGGGATGCGACACATCATGAACAGTGCATCACGAGACAGGGAGGCGATATCTCACCTGTGCCATGCAGGGTCCCAAATGTCCCTGTAGCAGCACTCATCCACAAATCTCATTCTCATTTCTGCTACACTCATATTTCACACATATGTACTGTGGTTCTCAAAATGTTATTCAACATCCGAGGCATAGCATATAAATATTGACTTCAAACATATCTAGACAGAAAAATATTCCTACATCTAACATAAAAATGAGTTCAATACCACACTGATCTACTTGGGTCTCATGAATTTATTACCAGTAAGGAAAATATTACATATACCAGACCAATATGCCTAACTATCAAAATTATTCCAATACAGCAGAAATTTTGCAATGGAAATGAAAAGGGTTTCACTAAACCAAGTCCAATAACAAAAAAACCAACGACCCAGTTCAAATTTTGCAACAAATTTTAACAATCAGATCAAAAATAGCAAAAAAGAGTGCAACAGAGAAGAGGGCTCAGTGACCAAAGATTACCTCCTGAGCTTGGCGTAAGCTTCAGCTCTCCTCTGCTGAATACCAAGAAATCTTCGAAGGAGATCGATGATTTTTGTGGATTTAGATCTATCATCGACGCTTATCGCTTCTACTTTCTTCATCAAATCATCATCTCCCTCACAAACTTCCATTCCTGTTTTTTTATTTTATTATTCCTCTCTCCTTTTCTTCTTCTTTCTTCGGTCGTAAATAAATCGCTTCGAAAGGGAAACTCGTTTTTTTAATTGGATCTGCATATGGATCTTTACAGATCCAAACCCAATAATAATCCAAACGAGAGAGAGAAGCGAGTGGGCAAAAGTTTTACAAATTCCCCAAATTATAGGTGTTTTTATGTTTACACTCCAATTTATTGCAACTACTAATTTCTCCACGTTTTTTTTCTTTATTTTAAGGGAAAAATGTGTCGGTGCCCCAAAAACCGAAAGATCGTGTGACGAGGCCCCTTGTATTTTCCCCCTTGTGTATAAGCCCCAAAAAGCAACCTGTAATATTTCTAGGGCC
>BQKN01014504.1:0-23131 GCA_022839385.1 Asparagus kiusianus | reverse complement strand
TTCAATATCTATAAGCGATGATTTTTTGACATTTTTAGTGGTTTAGATCCATTGGCAAATTATTCTATGGAGGCTAAAATTCATGATTTCAAGAGCTATGACACATGATTTTTGGACATTTTTAGTGGTTTTCTCTCGTTCGCAAATAATTTATGGGAGGCCAAATATCACCATTTCATTAGCTGTAAGCTATGATTTATGACATTTTTAGTGGTTTTAACCCGTTGGCAAATTATTTGGAGGCCAAAATTCACCATTTTATGAGGTATAATCTAGGATTTTTTGACACGTTGAGGGTTTTGACATGTAGGTAAATAATTTCCCTTAGGCTAAAATTCACAATTTCATGAGGTATAGCCCATGATTTTTGGCAAAATTTTAGGGTGTTGACCCTATTGACAAATAATTTTCGAAGGATAAAATTTATAATTTTATGAGCTATAAGTTATTATTTTTTAAACTTTTTAGTGGTTTTGACCCGTAGACAAATGATTTTCCAGAGGTCAAAGTTTATGATTTCATGAGCTATGACAAATGATTTTTGGACATTTTAGTGGTTTTTACTCGTTCACAAATAATTTTCTGCAGGTGAAATATCACATTTCATTAGTTTTAAGCTATCATTTTTTGACATTTTACGTGGATTTGACCCATTAGAAAATTATTTCATGGAGGCCCAAAATTCACCATTTCATGAGCTATAATCGAGAAATTTTTGACTTTTTAGGGTTTCAACCAGCAAGCAAATAATTTTATGAAAGCTAAAATTCATGATTTCATGAGAAACTCATGATTCTTGAACAAGTTTACTAGTTTCGACCAATAGGCAAATAAGTTTATGGAGCCAAAACACATGATTTCATAAGCGATTTTTTGTCATTTTTAGTGGTTTTGACCCGTTAGCAAATAATTTTCCGAAGGCCAAAATTCATGATTTCATGAGCTATACGCAATATTTTTTTTGGCAATTTCCAGTGGATTCGACCCGTTGGCAAAGAAATTACTATAGGCCAAAATTCACAATTTTTTAGCATCCATTATTTTTGGACATTTTTAGTGATTTTGACACAGGCAAATAATTTCCTAGAGGTAAAGATTCATGATTTCATGAGTTGTAACCCATGACTTTTGGACATTTTCAATTATGTTTCCATAGTTAAATATTTTATCAGAGCTAAAATTCATGATTTCAAGAGCTATGGACCATGATTTTGGCCATATTTAATGGTTTTGACCTGTCAGCAAATAATTTTAAAGAGATCAAAATGCATAATTTCATGAACTATAACCCATGATTTGGCATTTTTAATGGTTTTAATCCATAGGCAAATAATTTTTTAGAGGGAAAATTCACAATTTTATTAGCTATAACCCATGGGTTTTTGCCATTTTTAGTGGTTTTGATTCATTGACAAATAATTTCCTTAGGACCAAAATTTACAATTTCATGAGCTATGACAAATGATTTTTGGACATTTTTGGTGGTTTTCACTCATTCGTAAATAATTTTTCGAAGGCGAAGTTTCACCATTTTATTAGCTATATGCCGTGATTTTTCGAAGGCAAATTATTTTACGTAGGCCAAAATTCACCATTTCACAAGCTATAACTTAGTATTTTTTTTGAAATTTTTAGATTTTTGACCAATAGGCATATAATTTCCAAGAGGTTAAAGTTAATGATTCTATGAGCCATAACTCATGATTTTGAACATGTTTACTAGTTTTTGACTCATAGACAAATAATTTTTACTAAACCAAAATTCACAGTTTCATGAGTTATAACCCTCGATTTTGGTCATTTGTAGTGGTTTTGACCTGTTGGCATAATTTGCTTGAGGCAAAATTTCATGATTTCATGAGCTGTAACCAATGTTTTTTGGGTTATTGTTAGTGGTTTCGACCCGTAGGCAAATAGTTTCATGGAGGAAAATATTCACGATTTCATGAGTTGTAACCCATAATTTTTGGTCATTTCTATTAGTTTAAATCCATTGGCAAATAATTTTCTATTGGCCAAAATTCACAATTCAATGAGCTATAAAACACGAATTTTGGACATTTCTTGTTGTTTCAACCTGTAGACAAATAATTCTGGAGGCAAAATTCAATGATTTATGAGCTATAACCTACTATTTTTTACCATTTCTAGTTGTTTCAACCCATTGGCAAATTATTTCCTATTGGCTAGAATTCTCAATTTCATGAGCGATAACCTATATTTCTTAACCATTTTAGCAGTTTAAACCCATAGGCAAATAATTTCCTAGAGTCAAAATTTAATGATTTCATGAGCTACAATCCACGATTTTATCCATTTTAGGATTTTGACCATTAGCAAATAATTTTGTGAAGGCTATTATTCACGACTGCATGAGCTATAACCAATTACTTTTGGCTATTTTTATTAGTTTCGACTCGTTGGAAAATAATTTTTCGGATGCCAAAATTCGCCATTTCATGAGTTATAAGCTGTGATTTTTTTTTTTGCCATTTTTAGAGACAAATAAATTCACAAAGGATAAAATTCACGATTTCATCTGCTCTAACCAATGACTTTTGGGTAATTGTTGTGGTTCCAACCGGCTAGCAAGCGGAGGTCAAAACTTAGGGTATCATGAGCTATAACTCATGCTTTTTGGACATGTTTACTAGTTTTTACCTGTAGGCAAATATTTCTTAGGAACCCAAATTCATGATTTAATGAGCTATAATCCTTGATTTTCGGCTCTTTTTAGTGATTTTAACCTGGTGGCAAATAATTTTTTAGATGCTAAAATTCACAGTTTCATAATCTATATAACCCACGATGTTATCCATTATTATTGTTTTCGACCTGTAGGCAAATAATTTTGTAGAGGCAAAAAATCACATTTTCATGAGATATACCATAGATTTTTGGCCATTTCTGGAGGTTTTGACCCGTTAGCAAATAATTTCCCATAGGTCAAATTCATAATTTCATGAGCTATAGCCCATGGTTTTGACCATTTTTACTGATTTGGACCAGTAGGCAAATACTTTCCTGGAGGCAATCCAAACTTCATGAGCTATTCCGCATAATTTTTGGCCATTTTAGTTGTTTGGAACGGTTGGTGAATAATTTGAGGAGGCCAAAATTTAAGATTTCATGAGCTATAGCCAACGATGGTTTTGCCATTTTTAGAGGTTTCTACCTATTGGCAAATAATGTTCCGAAGGCTTTCTTTGATTTTATGAGCAACAATCCACAACTTTTAGCCATTTTTAGTGATTTCTAAACCATTGGTAAATAATTTCACGGAGGCAAAATTTTACCATTTCATAATCTTTAACCTATGATTTTGACCAGTTTTCAACCAATAGATAAATAATTTCCTAAGGGCCAAAATTCATGATGTGATGAGCTGTAACCCATGATTTTAGCCAGTTTTAATTGTTTCAACTAGTAGGCAAATAATTTCCCAGAGGCTAAAATTCATGATTTCATGAGCTTTAACCCATGAATTTTGCCCATTTCTGGTGGTTTCGACTCATTAATAAATAATTTCCTAAGACCAAAGTCATGATTTCATGAGCTATATAAGCCACATTTTTTGGCTATTTTTAATGGTTTTCAACTCTTGGCAAATAATTTTCCAGAGGCTAATTCAAGATTTCATGAGCTATGACACACGATTGTTTGAACATTTTTAGTTGTTTTTACTCGTTCGCAAGTGATTTTCTAGAGGCCAAATATTAATATTTCATTAGCTAAGCCATGATTTTTTTTCTAACATTTTTAGTGGTTTCATCTAGTTAGCAAATTATTTTGCAGAGGTTAAAATTCACGATTTTATGAGCTATGGCACATGAGTTTTGGACGTTTTTAGTGGTTTTCACTCTTTCACAAATAATTTCCAAAGGCCAAATATCACCATTTAATTAGCTATAAGACATGATCTTTTTGACATATTTAGTGGTTTTGACCCCTTGGCAAATTATTTCATGGATGCCAAAATTTACCATTTCATGAGGTATAACCTAAGATTTTTTGATATTTTTAGAGTTTCAAATCATAGGTAAATAATTTCCAGTAGGCTAAAATTCACAATCTTATGAGCTATAATCCATAATTTGTGGACATGTTCAATATTTTTTATCCGTAAGCAAATAATTTTCGAGGGAGCCAAAAATCACGATTTCATGAGCTATAACCTTTGATTTTGGCCATTTTTAGTGGTTTTGATGGGTTAGTGGATAATTTCGCGGGGGCCAAAATTTAAGATTTTATGAACTATAGACCATAGTTTTAGTCGTTTCTAGTGGTTATGACTCATAGGCAAAAAAATTTCTTGAGGCAAAAATTATGATTTCATGAACTATAACACATGATTTTTAGTAATTTCTTGTGGTTTCGACCAATTAGCAACTGATTTCCTATAGGTCAAAATTTACAATTTTATGAAATATAACTCATGATTTTTGGCCATTTTTGGTTGTTTCAACCCATATGCAAATAATTTCCTAGAGGCAAAAGTTCACCATTCCATGAGCAACAACTCATGGTGTTTGGACGTTTTAATGGTTTCCATAGGCCAATAAATTCCTATAGGTCAAATTTCACGATTTCATGTGCTACAACACACAATTTTTAGCCATTTTGGTGGGTTCGACCAGTTGGCAAATAATTTGGTGGAGGCCAAGATTCACGACTTCATGACCCATGATTTTTACTGATTTCTAGTGGTTTCCTCTCATTGGCAAATAATTTCCCGAAGGCCAAAATTCATGATTTTATTAGTTGTAACCCGCAATTTTTAGCCATTTTTAATTATTTTCCCATAGTGAAATATTTTATCGGAGCCAATGTTAACATTTTCAAGAGCTATAACCCACGATTTTTGGCCATTTTTAGTGGTTTTGACCCGTTCGCAAATAATTTTGAGGAGGCTAAAATACATAATTTCACCAGCTATAACCTGTGATTTTTTTAAAAATTTAGTCTTTCCATCCACAGGGAAATAATTTTCCTGAGGCAAAATTCACGATTTCATGAGTTATAACAATGATTTTTGACCGATTTTATTGGTTTTGACCTGTTGTCAAATAATTTCTCAATGCCAAAATTCATAATTTTATGAGCCATAAGCCATGACTTGTTGACATTTTTAGTGGTTTCGAGTCATAGGCAAATAATTTTATGGAGAACAAAATTGATGATTTCATGAGCTATGTCAAATGATTTTTGAACATTTTTAGTGGTTTTCTCTCATTCGCAAATAATTTCTCGGTAGTGAAATATCACCATTTCATTAGTTATAAGCCATGATTTTCAGTGGTTTTGACCCAAGGCAAATTACTTTGTTGAGGCTAAAATTCACCATTTCACAAGCCGTAACTCAGGATTTTTTTTTTTGACATTTTTAGGGTTTTGACCCTTAGGCAAATAATTTCCTGCTAGTTGAAATTCACAATTTCATGAGCTATAACCCATAATTTTTTGACATGCTTACTAGTTTTGAGCCGTAGGCAAATAATTTCTAGAGAGCCAAAACTCACAATTTCATGTGCTATAACCCATGATTTTTGGTCATTCTTAGTGGTTTTGACCTATTAGTAAATAATTTTTCAAAGACCAAAATTCACAATTTCATGAAGTATAACCCTCGATTTTTGATCATTTTTAGTGGTTTCAAATCGTTGGCAAATAGTTTCTTACAGGCAAAAATTGATGATTTCATGAGCTATAACCCATGATTTTTGGTCATTTCTAATGTTTTCTACTTGTAAGTAAATAAATTCCTATAGGCCAAAATTCACAAAGCTATGATCCCTGATTTTTAGTCATTTTTAGTGGTTTCGACCCATAGGCAGTAATTTCCCAGAGGTAAAATTCACGTTTTCATGAGCTATAACCCATGATTTTTGGCCATTTCTAGTGGTTTCGATTTATTGGAAAAAAATTTCTATTGGCTAAAATTCACAATTTCATGAGTGATAACCCATAATTTTGTCCATTTCCGTAGTTTCAACCAGTAAACAAATAATTTCCTGTAGGCGAAAATTCACGATTTCATGAGCTACAACCTACGATTTTTAGCCATTTTTTGTTGTTTTGACCCACAAGCAAATAATTTCGTGGAGTCCAAGATTCACGACTTCATAACCTATAACCTATGACTTTTGGGCATTTTACTGGCTTGGACTCATTGGTAAATAATTTTTTGGATGCTAAAATTCATCATTTCATAAGCTTTAAGCTATGATTTTTTTTACAATTTTTAGTTGTTTCGAATCGTAGGCAAATAATTTTACTAAGGCCAAAATTCACGATTTTATGTGTTATAACACATGATTTTTTTGCCAATTGTTGTGGTTCTAACCCACTAGCAAGAGAAGGCTAAAATTCATCATTCGATGCGCTATAACTTAGGAATTTTTAACATATTTTACTGGGTCGTAGGTTAGTAATTTTCCGGAGGCTAACATTCATCATTCGATGTGCTAAAAATTTTGTTGAGGGTAAAATTTACAATTTCATTATCTATAAGCTATACTTTTTGACCAATTTTTGTGGTTTTTACCTTTAGACAAATAATTTTTTGGAGGCTAAAATTCACAATATCATGAGCTATAATCCACGATTTTTGACCATTTTAAATAGTTTTAACCCGTAGAAAAATAATTCCATGAAGGCCAAAATTTACAATTTCATGAGCTGCAACCCTCAATTTTGGCCATTCCTAGTGGTTCGATCCATTGGCTAATAATTTCCTAGACGCCAAAATTCATAATTTTCATGAGTTATAACTCATGAATTTTGACGATTTCTAGTGATTTGCTTTTTGGCAAATAATTTCCAAGTGGTTTGACTTTTTCGCAAATAATTTCCCAAGACCAAAGTCACGACTACCATGAGCCATAAGCGACATATTTTGGCCATTTTTAGCGGGTTCTACTCTTGACAAATAATTTCCCATAAGCTAAAATTCACCTTTACATAAGCTATTAGCCATGATATTTTTACATTTTCAGTGGTTTTTGACTCATTCAAAAATAATTTCTTGGGGATCAAAATTCTCAATTTCATGAGCTATAACCTACAATTTTTAGTCATTTCTTGTAGTTTTAACCCTTAGGCAAATAACTTCTCGAAGGTGGAAATTTACGATTTCATGAGTTATAACCCATGATTTGTAGACATGTTTAGTAGTTCGACCCGTAGGCAAATAATTTTTAGGGTGTTAAAATTCATGATTTCATGAGTTATAACTCTCAATTTTGGCCATTTTTAGTACTTTCGACCGGTTAACAAATAATTTTGTAGAGGCCAAAATTTAAGATTCATGTGCTATAACCCATTGTTTTTAGCCATTTCTAGTGGTTTTGATGCATAGGCAAAAGAAATTACAAGAGGCAAAAATTCATGATTTCATGAGCTAAGCACACGATTTCTTTTAGTAATTTCTTGTGGTTTCGACCCGTTGGCAATCATTTTTCCATAGGTCAAAATTCACAATTTCATGGCTATAGCCCACTTAGCCATTTTTAGTTGTTTCGACCAATAGGCAAATAATTTCTTAGAGGCAAAAGTTCACAATTTTATGAGCTACAACCCACGGTCTTTAGTAGTTTTGAACCATAGGCAAATAAATTCCTAGAGCCAAAGTTTATGATTTTAGGAGCTACAGCATACAATTTTTAGCCATTTTAATTGCTTCGACCCGTTGGTAAATAATTTTGTGGAGTCTAAGATTCACGACTTCATGACCAATGACCCTCAATTTTTGGCCATTTCTAATAATTTTGTCTTGTTAGCAAAAAATTTCCCGAAGGTCAAAATTCACGATTTTATTAGTTGTAACCCGTGATTTTTAGCCACAATTGTTCTCCCATTGTCACATATTTTATTGAGCTAAAAGTCATAATTTTAAGAGAGATAACTCATAATTTTTGGCCAGTTTTAGTGGTGTCGACCCGTTGACAAATAATTTTGAGGAGGCTAAAATACATAATTTGATGAGCTATAATCAATTTTTAAATGTTTTTGTCCTTTTCGCCTGCAAGTTCCTGAGGTAAATTTCACGATTTCAGGATCTATAACCCATGATTTTTGACTAATTTTACTGGTTTTGACAAGTTTTCAAATAATTTCCTGTAGGCTAAAATTCATAATTTCATGAGCTATATATAAGCCATTACTTTTTAACATTTTTAGTGATTTTGACCCGTAGGCAAATAATTTTGTGAATAATAAAATTCACGATTTCATGAGCTAAGCAATAGTTTTTTTTTTGTCATTTTGGTAGTTTTGACCTATTGGAAAATAATTTACCAAAGACAAATTTCACTATTTCATGAGGGCTATTATCCATGATTTTTGGCCATTTCTAGTGGTTTTACCCATTGACAAATAATTTCCTGAAGGATAAATTTTAGAATTTCACGAGCTATAACCCACGATTCTTGGCTTTTTTTAGTGGCTTTGACTCGTTAGCAAATAATTTCCTGAAGGTAGAAATTCATGATTTCATGAGCTGTAACCCACGATTTTTTACCTTTTATGGTTTCGACCCATAGTCAAATAATTTCTTAGAGGCCAAAACAAGATTTCATGAGCTATAACCTATAATTTTTGACCATTTTTAGTGGTTTTGACCTGTTGGCAAATTACCTCGAGGAGGTCAACATTCATGATTTCATGAACTATAAACCATGAACTTTTGACACTTTAGTGGTTTTCACATGTAGGCAAATAATTTCCAGAAGCCCAAAATCAACTATTTCATGAGCTATAACCAAAGTTTTTGGCCACGTTTATTAGTTTCAACACGTTGGCAAATAATTTATTTGAGGCCAATATTTACGGTTTCGTGTGCTATAACCAACATTTTTTGGCAAGTTTTAGTGGTTACAGGCACTTCACCAGTTCACGAGCTCATGAAATCGTGAAATGTGGTTTCTAGGAAATTAAATCCATGATTCTAACCATTTTGAGTGGTTTTGGTAAATAGTTTTCTGAAGGCGAAAATTAAGAATTTCATGAGATATTACCCTCAATTTTTTGAAAATTTCTAGGGGTTTTGATCCATTAGCAAATATATTTCATGAAGGCTAAATTCTTGGGACCCAAAATTTACGATTTCATGACCTATAACCCGTGATTTTTGGGCATTATTAGTTGTTTCGGCTCATTCGCAAAAAAGGCCAAAATTCACAATTTCTTAAGCTATAACCAATAATTTTTGGCTGCTTTCAGTGGTTTCAACCCATTGGTAATAATCTTTTGAGATAAATTTCACGATTTTATGAGCTACAACCCATAATTTTCCTAATGTTTAGTGGTGTCGACCCGTTGGCGAATAATTTCAGGAGTAAGATTCACGATTTTATGAGCTATAACCCACAATTTTTACCATTTTTAGTAGTTTTGACCCATAGGTAAATACGTTCATGGAGTCCAAAATTTGTCATTTCGTGAGCTACAACCCAAGATTTTTTGACAACATTAGTGGTTTCGAATCTTAGGTAAATAATTTTCTGGATGTTGAAATTCATGATATCATGAGCTATAATCTGTGATTTTTTGACATCTTTACTAGTTTGAACTCGTAGGCAAATAATTTCTTGGGATCCCAAATTCACAATTTTATGAGCTATAACCTTTGTTTTTTGATCATTTTCAGTTGCGTTGACCTGTTAGAGAATAATTTACTGGAGGATAAAATTTACAATCTTATGAGCTATAATCCATGATTTTTGGCCACTTCTAGTGGTTTCAGCCTATTGGAAAATCATTTCCCAGAGGTAAATCATCAAGATTTCATGAGATATAACCAATAGTTTTGAGACATTTTTCATGGTTTCGGCCCGTAGGCAAATAATTCTCTCGAAGCACACATTCACAATTTCATGAGCTATAACCAGTGATTTTTGGTCATTTCTAGTGCTTCTAACCTGTTGGCAAATAGTTTACCATAGATGAGAATTCACAATTTCATGAGCTATAACTCACAATATTTGACCATTTTTAGTAGTTTCGACCTATTGGCAAATAATGTCCCCGTGATTTTTGGCCATTTCTAGTGCTTCTAACATGTTGGCAAATAGTTTAGCATAAACCAGAATTCACAATTTCATGAGCTATAACTCACAATATTTGACCATTTTTAGTGGTTTGACATGTTGGCAAATAATGTCCCAGTGGCAAAAATTCACAACTTCATGAGCTATGACACACGACTTTTGACATTTTAACTCGTTTTCACTCGTTTGCAAATAATTTCCCCAAAGCCAATTTCTTTAGCTAAAAACCATGATTTTTTCATTTTATCGGTTTCAATCCATTGGTAAATTATTTCATGAAGACCAAAATTCACCATTTCATGAGCTCTAACCCATGATTCATGTCCATTATTAGTGGTTTCGACCCACTGACAAATAATTTTAAGGAAACCAACATTCATAATTTTATGTACTATAAACCATGACTTTTTGACATTTTAGCAATTTCTATGCAAATAATTTCCATTCGATTAAGGGTTGAGTGGGAATATAGTCATCCTGGACTGTTAAATATAAATATCCCTATATGCTTATCAAGAGTAAGTATTCTGAGATGTTTATGTTCGCGGGTTAGATTAGACCCTCTACGTGCTTTTCTAGTATTATTATTTGCTTAAGTATGATTTCCGAATTTCGAGGACGAAATTCTTTTAAGGGGGAAAGAATGTAAAACCCCGAAAATTTTAATATAGTGTGATAAATAATTATAAATATGTTATATGGTGAAAATAATATATTTTGATGTTTGAGTATGATAAGAATTGATTTGAGATCAATTCAATGTATATTTGTGAATATATGAATGTAAATACACAAAACATGCACAAAGGCTAAGAGTGAGAATCTGGAAATTTTGACCAGTTGAGAGTTTTTATGTTTTGCATACTGTTTCAGTCAGAATCTGGAAAAGTGTATAAGATCAAAGTTGTAGGTCTCTTCAAGAGCTTTCCAAAGAATCTTAGATCACCTCATTCCGAGATCAGATGAGAAAGTTACAGCCTTTTCACCAAACTCCAGTCTGAGCATGACCCAGAACCCTGCGCAGTCGACCGCCGTGGTCGCTGCGGTTGACCGCTGGGCGAACCTGGTTCTGTCAGTTCTATTTCGGGTCGGGTTTTGTTTATACCAAACCCGGTTATTACCCTAGGTATTTATACTCGTTTTGAAGCTCTCAGAACCCTCTTTTGAACCCTAATAGCCTCAGCCCCCTTTTCTCTCTCTCTCAAACCCTAAAAACTTCTTTGGCGATTCTTGGAGGATTTTGGAGAAGCTAACGTGAGATCCATCGGTGTTCAGCGAAGGAGGATCGTTCTTCACGTTTTTGGGTGTTCATCAACCCCCCTCAGGCGAGTGACATCTCGCCCAGCCCTACACCCACGTTTTTATGGGTTTTCTAATGATTTTATTGAGATTTATTGAGCCTAAAATGCTAGTTTACGTATAAATATAGTTCTTGTAGCATATGATGCGAAAATCAAATATTTTAGTTTGCATAAAACCTCACCAACGAATTTTTTTGTAATAGATCCGGATCTGAAATTATTTCTTTGAACGCTGAGTTTTGATGCAAGTTTACTGTCTTCACAACGTTTCGATATGCATAAACATGTATAGGGATTAAATGATAGATCTTATATAATAGTTTTTGCCTTCTATGATTTATGCATGTTTAACATTGTTTAAATTATATTTATATAGCATTTGTACATGTTTAAGATTTATATTTTTGAGTCATTGCATCAGTATGTGAAACAGACAGAGACCTGTAGATAACTCACTGTCTGTTTCGCGGTCGACCGCGGTGTGACGCGACGGTCGACCGCTGGGCGCACCGGAGAGCAGATTGTTTCTGCTCTTTGCGCGGTCGACAGGTATGGACTCTGCGGTCGACCGTCGTGTCTGTTTGTGCAAGTTTATTTTGTTGTGAACATTGATGTGGTCGAAGAGTAGCCTCAATTATCGAGTATTAAAATTTCATTGTTAATGATGTATCTTTACATGTGAGACGACTTGCGGACATAAATTTTAGATTTAGCACACCGAGACACGTGTGAAAATTGTTCATGTGCATCTTTTATATGTTTCATCGATAATTCATTTTTTTTATCATTTAGTCCATGTGTTGGACACTGATTATTAGTCCATGTGTTGGACACCGATTTTCAGTCCATGTGTTGGGCAATTATATTATATAGTCCATGTATTAGACATTTATCATTTAGTCCATGTGTTGGGCAAATTATATTATGCAGTCCATGTGTTGGACATTCACTATATTTAGTTCATGTGTTGTACACCTGTCTTAACCTCGAGTACGACTTTCTACACGAGTTTATGACATGACACTTATGTAGGTTATGACGTGATACAGTATTTTAAGTTCTGAGATGGGCTGTCTTCTTTTAATTTATTTGTTCCTGTATTAGATTCTGGGTTTGGTATTTAGGGATTTACAATTTGAGATACAAGGTATATACATGAGGGTTTCCTTGTTTGAATTATTTCGCTCGACGTACCTATGCTCGAGTTGTAGTTTTCTAAAGACTAAAACCCTTCTTTTGCTAGGATCAATGATAATTATTATGTATTAACTGTATTTTCATATACAATGAGCCATATCCCTTGGGGTTGGTTGTGATGCTGCTCGCTAGCGCTTTGACGCTCGTTGTCCCTCCCCCTTTCAGGTAACGAGCTAGGAGTCCGGAGAGTCACAGGTTGATGGCGATGCACTTTAGCTTCAGCTGTCTATTTAGTTATATTCTCTTTTGAGCTCCACTGTAGACTTTTGTTTAGACATTTGAGAGTTTTATTCTAGAAGTTATAAAGGTTGTGTCCCTTATTTCCTCTTGTCAGACATTTTGTATTTAAGACTTGTTGAGAACTCCAGTTCATTTATTTCAGACATTTATTTGTACTTCAGTATGTTAGATGATGAATATTCTCTATTATTTCATCAGTTAATCTTTTACTTGCTTTTGTACCTACACCTGTTATTGCCTCTACTAGAGAGATAATAATTGTGATGGTGAAACATGTTATTGCACGGTGTGGTGCATGGCACGCTTGTCATTTCTGGTTTCACCTTGGACTGCAACTTTGTGTGAACCCAGGGGCGTCACATTTAGCGAAACTCAAAATTTACCATTTCATGAGGAATAACCCATAATTTTGGACAATTTTTAGTGGTTTCGATCCGTTTAGTAAATAATTTTGGTGAGGCCAACATTCATAATTTCATGAAATACAGGCCATGATTTTTTAACATTTTTATTTGTTTCCACCCGTAGACAAATAATTTCCTAGAGGCTGAAATTCATTATTTTACGAGCTATAACCCAGATTTTTGCCATTTTTTGTGATTTTGGCCCCGTTGACAAATAATTTCATGGAGACCCAAATTCACATGTTCACGAGCTATACATTGTGATATTTTGGCATTTCCAATGGTTACGATAGGTAAGAAAATAATTTCTTTGGAGCCAAGTTTATGATTTCGTGAGTTATAGCCCATGATTCTAGCCATTTCGAGTGATTTCAACCCATTGGCAAATAATTTTTCAAAGACCAAAATTTACAATTTTATGAGATATTACACCTGATTTTTTGGATATTTATAACGGTTTTGATCTGTTGGCAATAAATTTCGTCAAGGCAAACTTCTTGGCAGCCAAAATTTAAGATTTCATGACTGCTAACCCATGAATTTTTGACCCCTAAGGAAATAATTTCCCGGAAGCCAAATTTCATGACTTCATGAGTAAACGCGTGATTTTTGGCCAATTTAGTGGTTTTAGCATGTTAGCAAATAATTTTACGGTGGCTATAATTCATAATTTCATGAGCTATAATTCTTCATTTTTTGTCATTTTTAGTTGACACGACCCATAAGCAAATAATATCCCGGTGGGCTAAATTTTTTAATTTCATGAGCTATAAACTATGAATTTCAATAATATTTTGTGGTATAAACCTATTGGCAGCTAATTTTTTGAGCTATAATTCATGATTTTGTGAGTTATAATCCAAGATTTTGTTAATTTTTATTAGTTTCGACCATTATGCGAATACTTTCTTAGAAGCAAAAAATTCACGATTTCATGAGCATCAATGATTCTTTATCCATTTTTAGTGGTTTCGACCCATAGGTAAATAATTTCCTATAAGGCAAAATTAACAACTTCATGAGCTATGACCCGTGAGTTTTTGCCATTTTTAGTTTGTTTAGACCCGTTGTCAAATAATTTCATGTAAGCCAAAATTCTGGATTTCATAAGTTATAACACATAATTTTTTGTCATTTATATTGGTTTCCACTTGTTGTTAAATATTTTTCTAGAAGCTGAAGTTCATGATTTCATGAGCTATAACCCCTGGTTTTCCGGCCATTTTAAGTGGTTCCGACCTACATGCAAATAATTTCCCACAAGCCAAATGTCATGATTTCAAAATTTTATTTATTTTTAGTGGTTTTGATCAATAGGCAAATAATATCTCAGAGGCCAAATTTCCTGATTTTAGAGCTATAACCCAAAGTTTTGGCTATATTCTTATGTGCCAACCCGCTAAGAAATAATTTTGTGAGCTATAATTCAAGATTTCATGAGCCCATGATTTTTGGCTTTTTAGTAGTTTTGACCCGTAAGAAAATTAATTCCCAAAGGAAAAAATCATAGTTTTTTATGAGCTATAATCCACGATCTTGGGTCATTTCAAGTGGTTTTGACCTGTAGGCAAATAATTTTCCAGAAGTCAATGTTCACGATTTCATGAGTTACAACTCATGATTTTTTAGCCATTTTAATAGTTTTCACCCATCAGTAATAATTTCACAGAGGCAAAATTTTACGAGTTCATGACCGATAACCCATTGAATTTTAGCCATTTTAGTGGTTTTGACGCCTAAGCAAATATTACCAGATGTCGAAATTTGTGACTTCATTAGCTACACCCATGATTTTTGGCTATTTTTAGTGGTTTTGACCCATTAGCAAATCATTTCCTAAAGGCCAAATTTCATGAGCTACAACTCATGATTTTTGAACATTTTTAGTATTTTGACCCGTTGGCAAATAATTTCCTATCGGCCAAAATTTAGGAATTCATGAATTGAACCCTGTGATTTTTATCCAGTTATTTCACATAAACTGAAATTCATCATTTCATGAGCTAGAAGCCATGATTTCATGACATTATTAGCGGTCTCAATGTAAAACCCTAAAAATTTAAAGATTTTATTATAAATAATAATAAATATGTTATATATTTATAACATATTATGATGTTTGAGTATGCTAGGAATTGATTTGAGATCAATTCAATGTATATATGTATATATATAAGAGCAAATGCACAAATCATACTCGATGTATAAATCTAGAAATTTATGACCAGTGGAGAGATTTTATATTTTACACACTGATACGTTGTGAATATGGAAAAACTTAAAAGACCAAAGTTATAGATATCTTCAGCAGATTTCTAACAAATCTTTAATCACCTCATTCCGAAGTCGGATGCCAAAGTTACAGCCAAAATACCGAAGAGTATGTTTCTAGTCAGACTGGGTTTTCCAGTTTCGGGTTTCGGGTTTTGGGCTATAGTTTTTCGGATTTGCTGTCATATATACACATGTTTAAACACGAAAAACACCTCTTTTCTCCTGTGTTCCAAACCCTAACAGCCCCTTTTCCCATGTCTCAAACCCTAGTTCTTTTCTTTGGCGGTTTTGAGGGATTTCAAAGGATTTTTCAGCGGGTTTTGTGCAGTGCAGCGAAGGGGGTTAGTTCTCTTTCACGTGGCAGGAGTTTTTTAGCATCTGAGGCGAGTAACATCTCGCCCAACTCTGCACCCTTTTATTTTGCACGTTTTATTAAGTTTTATTCGGATTTTTTGAGCCTAAAACGTATTTTTAGTGTACAAAAGATAGATCTTTATAACTTATGAAGTGAGAATACATTATCATAATTTTCTAATTGATTATAACAGTAACCTTGACAAATTTTAGATCTGAAATTTATTAATCATGAATTAATCACAATTTTTTGTTTTTAAAACGTTTAAACATGTGTATATAAATGTTTAGGGTTTCGACGATATATTTACATGCTAATATTTCGTTTCATGTTGTTTCATATATGTTGATATCAGTAATATTATGCTTGGAAAATAATGATGTCACTTCTAGATTTGTTTCGAAGCAGACAGAAACCCGTGAAGGGTTTCTGCCTGTTTCGGTTGATCGCCGGCATAGTTTGTGCATGTTTACTTTTGTTGTGTGCTTTAATATGAACGAGGAGTCACCTTGAATATTTAGCGTTAGAAATTATTTTTTATTATGTATCTTCATATGTGAGATGGCTTGCGGACATGAGTTTAGATTTGCACACCGAGACACGTGTGAAATTAGTGTATATGCATCCTTGTCATATATCTCATCGATGTTCTACACATTTCATTCAGTCCATGTGTTGGGCAATTATTATGTGCAGTCCATGTGTTGGACATTCATCATATTCAGTCCATGTGTTGGACATTCATATATACAGTCCATGTGTTCGGCATCCACTACACCTAGTCTTAGTCCATGTGTTGGACACCTGTTTAAACTTTGAGTATGACACTTACACTTACATAGTCTGGACATGACACTTATGTGGGTTTTGACATGACATGGTATTTGAGTTCTGAGATGGGTTAGTCTTCTTTATATTATTGTTCCTGTATTAGATCTTGGGTTTGGTATTTAGGGATTTACAATTTGAGATACAAGGTATATACATGAGGGTTTTCTTGTTTGGATTATTTCGCTCGACGTACCTATGCTCGTGTTGTAATTTCCTAAATACTAAAATCCTCTTATTGTTAGGATCAATGATTTTATGTATATATGTATTAACTGTATTTTCTATATGCAACGAGCCCTCTCCCTTAGGGTTGGTTGTGATGTTGCTCGCTAGCGCTTTGACGTTCGTTGTCCCCTCCCATTTCAGGTAACGAGCTAGGTGCACGGAGAGTCGCAGGTTGATGGCGATACTTATTAGCATCCATCTTTCATTTATAGTTTTATTTTATTTATGGAGCTCCACTGTAGACATTTTGTTTAGACATTTAAGAGTTATGTTCTAGAAGTTGTAAAGGCTGTGTGCATTATTTCCTTTTATCAGATATTCTATATTTGAGACTTGTTGAGATCTCCAGACTAGTTATTTCAGAGATTCACTTTATATTTTTGTATGTTGGATGATGAAATATCATTTTTATCTCTATTATTTCATCATATATCTCTTGTATTATCTTTTACTTACTTTTGTACCTACACCTGTTGTTGACTCTATTAGAGAGATAGTAATTATGATGGTGAAACATGTTATTGCACGGTGTGGTGCATGGCAAGTTTGACATTCCTGATTTCACCTCGGACTGCAGCCTTGTGTGAACCCAGGGGCGTCACACTGTTTGGTGGAAAATTTGTAGTAAATAAAAATGAAAGAAATTTGATTTGTATTCTCTCGATTTCAATTACAATTAAATTTCCTGATTACAAAAGAGAGGAGAATGATCTGGATTCTCCCCTTTGTTTAATTCTGGGTTCTTCACGGTAGCGATAGAGTGCTTCCTTTGAATACTCGCGTCGAATTTGCTCTCCGTTGACGATCCGAATGTCTCAATTCACTGGAACAACTGACTTGTGTGGTCGAACTGATAAAAAACTTTTGATGAGTTTTGTAACTCAGGACGAGTGACAAACTCTGGTGGAAAAGAGTTGTTTGAACCGAAATGATTCGGTTGAGAATCCAAATATCAAATATATGATAATCTTCGGTTGCTGAAGATTGTTGCCTTCAGATTTTTTCCTCTCTGGAATCCGATCTCCAAAATCCCCTCCTCAGCTCTGTTGAGTTTGTTGATATTTATAAGGGTATTATAGGTGTAACTGTCCCCATAATTCACTCCTAAGTAGGGCTGAATGGGGTGTAACCGCCTCCTTAATCCGCTCCTAAGTGGGGACGGAAATCCCTCAGATCATGGGGAGAAAGCGGTTTCTGGAACCGTTCAACTCGTGTTTGAACGAGTCAAACGCAGGTCCTGCATTCTGGAATAAAATATGCGTTTGAATACAGTGTTTGCGAGCTGCGTGGGCAACAGATGTAACCTGCGTTGGCAGCTGTTAGAAGCTGCGTTTGGCAGCGGATGGAAGCTGCGTTTGGTAGCGAATGGAAGCTGCGTTTGTAGCATTTAGGAGCTGCGTTTGCATAGCTTTGACTCTGGAATGAGGCCACTGGTGCTTCACCTCTGGGATGCAGGGATGTGTCCTGCGTCTTGGATTGAAGAGATCGTTGGCTTGTAATCTCTTCTGTCAGAGCGTCGCGACGATCGTTGTTTAGTAATCTTCGCTTTAGCTCTTTGAAATGTGAGAGTCGTTAGATTGCAACTCTCATTATTGGTTGTGAAGACCATTGATCAGAGCGTTCTGTAACGCCCCGCCCCGGAATCTCAGAGTCGGTACGCTATTAGATCTGATGGACTAGCCTCACAAACCACCACATGTCTTTTCAGCAAGTTTTGTCCTCACTCACATGCTCCCTGGAAAACTTCCCAGGGGGTCACCCATCCTAGAATTTCTCCAGGCCAAGCACGCTTAACTTTGGAGTTTCTAAGAGTTGGGTTCCCGAAAAGAAGATGCATCTTGGTGGTATGAGTATTCCAACCAAATCTATCAATACTAATCACATCACCCTCTCAAGGGTTGGGGTATCACACGTTCATCGGTTGTCGTGAAGGTGGTTGATTTGTAAAATTCATCAATCTACGTGAAAGTCTTCAAATTATAGCCTTCTGGAAGTCGTCTAATTGTAACCTCCATTGTTGATGTTTGATGGGGATAAACTATCTGTTGTGATTTTTAGACAGCGTACACACTCAACCCGTTAGTAAATAATTTAGCGGAAGGCCAAAATTCACGATTTCATGTGCTATAACCCATCATTTTTTGTCATTTTTAATGGTTGTGGCTCATAGGCAAATAATACCTCGGATGCCAAATTTCCCTATTTCATGAGCTATAAACCATTAGTTTTGGCAATATTTTGTGGTTTGAACCCGTTGGTGGGTAAATTTTGAGCTATGATTCACAATTTTGTTAGTTATAGTCTAAGATTTTTGACCATTTTTACTAGTTTCAACCAGTAGGCAAATAACATCTCGAAAGCCAAATTTTGTGATTTCATAAACAACCATAATTTTTGACCATTTTTACTTGTTTCGACCCGTAGGCAAATGTTTTCTTGTAAGGCAAAATTACAACTTCACGAGCTATAACCCATGAGTTTAGCTATTTTAAGTGGTTTAGACTCGTTGATAAATAATTTTCCGTAGGTCAAATTTTATGTTTCATAAGCTATAACCCACAATTTTTAGCAATTTCCAGTGTTTTCGACCCATTGACACATAATTTCCTAGAAGCCGAAATTCATTATTTCATGAGTTATAACCAATGATTTTCTGACTGTTTTTAGTGCTTTCGTCCTAAAGGCAAATAATTTCATGTAGGTCAAATGTCACTATTTTATGAGCTATAACCCAAAATTTTGGTAATTTTTAGTTGTTTCGATCAATTACCAAATAATATTCTACATGCCAAAATTTTTAATTTCATGAGCTATAATTCATGATATTTGGCCATTTTTAGTGGTTTTGACCAGTAGACAAATTACTTTTCGAAAGCCAAAATTCACAGTTTCATAAGCTAGCCCATAATTTTTGGCCATTTTTAGTGATTTTGACTCTTAGGTAAATAATTTCTCAGAAACCAAAATTCATAACTTAACAATTTTTGGAAATTTTTTGTGATTTTGACTTGTTGGAAAATAATTTCACAGAAGCTAAAATTTAACATTTCATGAGCTAGAAGCCATGATATGCTGACATTATTATGGATTTCAACCCATCAGCAAAAAAAATTACGGTAGCCAAAATTTATAATATCATAAGCTATAATCCATGATTTTTGGTCATGTTTAGCGGTTAGGATTTGTAAGCAAATAATATGCTAGAGGCCAAATTTTCCGATTTTATGAGCTATAAATTATGAATTTTGGCAATATATTATGGTTTTAACTCGTTAGCAAATAATTTTGTGATGTATAATTCATGATTTCATGAGCTGTAATCCACGGCTTTTTTCCATTCTTAGTGCTTTCGACCAACAGATAAATAATATCCTGGAAAAAATTCATGACTTCATGAGCTAAATCCCTGATTTTTAGCCAATTTTAGTTGTTTTGACCTATTGGAAAATTATTTCACACATGCTAAAATTCACCATTTCATCTGAGATTATTAGGGGTCTCATCCAGTTGGTAAGTAATTTTGTGCTGGCCAAAATTCGTATTTCATGAGCTATCCATCATTTTTGCTCATTTTTAATGGTTACAACCCATAGGCAAATAATATCTCAGAGGCCAATTTTCCTTATTTCATGATCTACAAGCACTGAGTTTTGGCAATATTCCGTGGTTTCAACACAATGGCGGATAATTTTTTGAGCTATAATTCATGATTTTGTGAGTTATAATCTAAGATTTTTGGCCATTTTCACTAGTTTGAACTAGTAGGCAAATAACTTATTGGAAGCCAAAATTCACAATTTCATGAGCAACCACGATTTTTGGCTATTTTTACTTGTTTTGACTATGGGCAAATAATTTCTTGTAAAAGGAAAAATTAACAACTTCGTGATCTATAACCCACACGTTTTAGACCTTTTTAGTGGGTTAGATCTGTTGGTAAATAATTTTTCGTAGGCTAAAATTCATGATTTCATAAGCTATAATTCCAGATTTACAAGTTGTTTTTAGTGGTTCTGATTTGTAGGCAAATAACTTCCTCAAGGCCAAATTTCATAATTATATGAGATATAACTCATTAATTTTTAGCCTTTTTTAGTGGTTTCAGTGAGTTGGCAAATAATATCCTAAAGGCCAGGTAATTTGATTTCATTAGCTATTACCCATAAATTTTGGCCATATTCTTATGTGTCAACCTGTTGGGAAATAATTTTGACCTATAACCAATAAGTTCTTACCATCTTTAGTGGTTTTGATCTATAAGCAAATAATTTCTCAAAAATCAACATTCATGACTTAATGATTTTTGGCCATTTTTTTGGTTTCGACAAGTTGGCAAATTATTTCACAAAAGCTAAAAGTCACCATTCTTTGAGCTAAAAACCATGATTTTCTAACATTATCAGTGGCTTCAACCCGTCTACAAAAAGTTTTGTGAATGCCAAAATTCACGATTTCATGAGATATAATCCATGATTTTTTCCTTTTTAGTGGTTACGATCTGTAAGCAAATAATATCCCAGCAGCGAAATTTTAGTGGTTTCAACCAATAGCAAATAATATCTCAGAAGCCAAAATTCACGATATCATGAGCTATAACCCACGATTATTGGTTATTTTACTAGTTTTTTACCCGTAGGTAAATAATTTCCCATAAGGCCAAATTCAAGACTTCATGAGATGTAGCCTAAGATTTTGACTATTTTCAATGGTTTTAATCTGTTGGTAAGTAATTTTTTCGAAGCCAAGATTCACAGTTTCGTGAGCTATAACCCAAGATCTTTGGTCATTTTTAGTAGTTTTGACCCATAGGCACATAATTTCATTGAAACTAAAATTTACAGCTTAACGATTTTTGGCCATTTTTAGTGGTTTTGATCTGTTGGCAAATTAATTCACAGAAGCTAAAATTCATAATTTCAACAGCTAGAAGGCATGATTTCCTAACATTATCAGTAGTTTCAACCCGTTGGCAGGAAGTTTTGCCGGTGCCGAAATTCATGACTCTATGAAATACTGTCCATGATTTTTGGCCATTTTTAGTGGTTACGATTTGTAAGAAAATAATATCTCGGAGGCCAAATTTCCTAATTTTATAAGCTTTAAACTACAATTTTAGGGAATATTTTGTTGTTTCAATCTGTTGGAAAATAATTTTGTGAAGTATGATTAACTATTTCATGAGCTATAAAATAACGCAAAATTTTTTCCCCATTTTTAGTGGTTTTGATCAATGGGCAAATAATATCTCGGAAACCAAAATTCATGATTTCATGAAATATAACCCAAGAGTTTTGACCATTTTTACTGGTTTTTACCCATAGGCCAAAGTAACTTCTCGAAGGCCAAAGTTATGAGTATAGCTATAAGCCAATGATTTTTGGCTATTTTTAGTGGTTTTGACTCGTAGGTAAATATTTCCCGGAAGACGAAATTCATGACTTCATAGGCTATAACCTTGTTTTTTTAAGCTATTTTTAGTTGTTTTGATTTGTTAGCAAATGATTTTCGAAAGGCCAATATTCATGATTTTATGAGTTATAACCCATAATTTTTTGCCCAATGGCTAACAATTTCCCATATGCTAAAATTCAACATTTCATGAGCTTGAAGCCATGATTTTCTAGCATTATTAATGGTCTCAACCCATTATTTTTGGTCATTTTTAGTGGATATGACTGATAGCCAAATAAGATCCTAGAGATCAAATTTCCCAATTTATGAGCTACAAACCACAAGGTTTGACAATATTTTGTTATTTCAACCCATTGGTAAATAATTTTTTGAGCTATAATTTACGATTTTGTGAATTATAATCCACGATTTTGGGCCATTTTTACTAGTTTCGACCAGTAGGCAAATAACTTCTCAGAAGCCATTATTCAGGATTTTATGAGTAGCCATTATTTTTGGCCATTTTTACTTATTTCGACCTGTACGCAAATAATTTCTCGTAAGGTAAAATTAACAACTTCATGAGCTATAACGAATGAGTTTTAGCCATTTTTAGTGGTTTAGACCGGTTGGTAAATAATTTCCCGCCGGCCAAAATTCACGGTTTCATAAGGTATAACCCACTATTTTTGGTTATTTTTAGTTGTACCAACCTGTTCACAAATAATTTCCTAAAAGTCAAAATTTATGATTCATGAGCTATAATCCCCGACTTTCTTGCCATTTTTAGTCGAGGCTAAATTTCACAATGTCATGAGTTATAACCCTTAATTTTTTGCCATTTTAAAGGGTTTCGATCAGTTGGCA
>BQKN01014502.1:0-14857 GCA_022839385.1 Asparagus kiusianus | reverse complement strand
GAAATATCATCCAGCTCAAACATTACAATATATCATATCATATATGTTATATATCCAATGTATCCCCTACTCATGGTTAAACTACATGGGATCATACTACAATTGTATATATGTTTGCATCTCTACTTGCAATAGCGATAGTCTTGTAAGATTCTTACTCAATCGCTCTGCGACAATAGTTTTATCTCCCTATTCTGGCTACATGAAATAATGATACTCTTGTAAGGTTCACACAATGACATGTTGGTTCAACTTTCTTACTCAATCGTTCTACGATAATAGATTTTATCTTCCTATTTCGGATATGCTTCCAGATGATCGTATAATGGTGAATAGACACATCAGCCTAACTCAAAAAAATACATCGATCACCTTCGAGTATTTGGTACAGCCGAGGTCTCATTACAGGAAAAATAACCAAATACTCCTAGTGTAGTACAACCGAGGTCTCATTACGGGATAAACAACCACATTGAGCATCATAACTGATGAGCAATGCTTTATCATATGTTATTTCACTTTTATCAACTTAACATATGTCAAGTATCCCGATAGTGCATGTCAATTCAATATATACTAAGTGTACATACACAAATCTTGCTGTGCATGTTAATATCTGGTGTTCACAAACATCGCCGATGTTAAACAGCTCATAAGTATCATAGCATAATTGGAAAAGATCGAGAAAATCCCTCGAAAATAAAAACAGGAGTCAAAAACATGAACAGACTTTTTGCTTGACTGGCGATCGACCACAATAAAGCGGCGGTCAACTTCATCGCGATCCAGAAGCTGCCCAGGCCTCTGCTTGGCTCGCGGTTGACCACCGCTTAGGTGCAGTCGATCAGTTGACCGTCTATTTAACGACCAAAATTAGTAAAGGGACCAGTTGACCGTCATTAATGGGTATATAATAACAATGGGTTTTAAACCATTTGTGGAGTGATTTCAAATAATAGAAAAATAATGTGATATGGGATAACGAATTTCAAATCCTTTTGTTGATTTGATCCTACTACCGTCGTTATTGGATCTCCTTAAAAATAAAGGGGTCCATTACCTTCATTGATGGGACTCCTAATCATAATTAGACTAAAATTAACCTATTGCTATTAACAAATCTCATAATCAAACCCGAAGCCCTAACTAAAATCCAAAACCCGAATTAATGAACTACAAAATGATCCGAAATTAACCTAATTCTATTAACAAACCGAATTATTGAGATTCAATAACTCCTAACCATTATTTAATCTACCACAGCCATAATAAAATAAACCATAGTTAAAAAAATCACCTCCTTATCATCGCCGCCTCCATATATATCTGGTCGTCGTCCGCTCCCCCACGTCGTCCGCTCCCCCACATCGTTGTTCGCTCTTGCTCCTTGTCGTCTCAATCTCTGGTCGTCGTCCGCTCCTCCTCTTCGTCTGCGTGCTCCCCCACAGCTAGACTCATCCGCTCCAGTTCGTCAACGACACTCATCGCGCGTCGTCTCCATCTCGTCGTCGGCTCCAGTTCGTCGGCGAGAGTCGTCATCGTCTCGAGCTCGCTGTCGTCAACACCTGTTCATCGTTGAGATCTCGTCGTCGTCTCGAGTTCGCTGTCATTGCCGTCGTCTTTAGTTCGTCTGCAGATCTCTTCGTCGTCGAGATCTCGTCGTCATCGGGCAACGCCACAGCATCGCCCTGGCGCTGTCGTCGCCCCTGTACCATCGTCATCGAGACCTCTTCGTCGTCGTCGAGACCTCTTCCTCCATCGTGTCAGCTCGATGGTAACGCCCGCTCTCGTATTTGGTTTAAGCAATTACTGTTTGATTTTAGTACAAACCCTATAGTCTACTCTACTTTACACTTAAGTACCCGCTGGTAATAATTAAAGCCAAACATGATCTGAAAAATAAAACAAATACAGGAAGGGGGGACATACTATCTGAAATACTTAATAGCATTTAACTGTAAATGTTTAAAACGTTAGGATTTTAAGTACTTAATGGTATTTAACTGTAAAATATTTAAAACTTTAGGATATTTAAGATCTAATTTTATAAACATTATGTTGATTAATTGTAAGTTTTAAAAAGTTACAGTTAAATTTCATAGTTTTATTTGCACCCCCTGGTAAATCCTAAAGTTTATATTTTAAATACGTAATTGTATTTACAGGCAAAATTTAATTGCACCCGCTGGTAACACAGTCCCCTCCCATTTGTTAAATAACTTCAAATTTGAAGGAATTAAACTAGTAATAAAATTTTAATATTATTTAGGTGCAATTTTTAAGTACTTATTGGTATTTAAGTGTAAATTTTAAAAAAATTAGGGCATATAAGCGCTTTCCAAATACATACAAGGGTATGTAAGTAAATTTACTTTAGGTTAAATAAGTACTGCTAAAAATAAGTGAGGGTATATGAGAGTAAAGTAAGGAAAATTATATGGTATTTAAGTGCAATAGCTTTAAGATTTTGCCTCCTTGAAATATTATCTCTCTCACTTCTTGTCCGCGTTGCTGCTACTTATTTCCTTACTTCATTTGAAGCCTTTCCACCTTCTATTTGATGTTCCTACGGGGGAAAAAAATAGAATGACTTCAAAACCAATATAGCATATATGGTATTTACTTAAGTTACATGCATTTTTAAATAATTATTTCTTTAGCTATTCAGACGTATTTGTCAAGCTTGGACATACAACTTTCCATTAACAAGCCATTTTATTAGTTATAATCCTAGCTCCTATGTCACATGTCTTTTAATGAAAATGATTTATTTTACTAATGTGTTATATTGACTACTATGTTATATGGTAACATTTAATCATGTGAAATAAGGTTTGCTATTATAGAGTGCATTTCATACCAAATTATTTAAGAAATTGTGATAAAGATATGTGAATTAATATTATTTGCAATCCTGCATGATGCCTTGTTGACTATGTTTGCTTTATGCATTACACCAATAACAACATTGTGAGAGTGTTTTTATATAAGTTCCATGTTGACCAATGATTGCATAAATAAATATATTCTGAATGACATCATATATAGGTTAACAACTTTGCTTTTATATGTTGAATGACCCTATATATAAACATATGAGTCTCAAATAAAATTAAGCATTTCTTTGTATTTAGTTTTTGACTAGATTGAATTATTTTTCAGGAAATTTTAGTACATTGCTTGAAATGGCACCGAATAAAGATTGGATGGACCTAGTAGATGATGATAGACTTGATCCAAAATATAAAGAAGGGGTTGATAAGTTTTTAGACTATGCATATGAGCAGTTGTTGGATAGTTTCAATCAAAAGAATGG
This sequence comes from Asparagus kiusianus, assembly GCA_022839385.1. Taxonomy (NCBI): domain Eukaryota; kingdom Viridiplantae; phylum Streptophyta; class Magnoliopsida; order Asparagales; family Asparagaceae; genus Asparagus; species Asparagus kiusianus. The sequence goes on along the minus strand of BQKN01014502.1, from coordinate 11,541 downwards.
TGACTTTAAAATTCGATGTCCATGTATTAAATACAGCAACGTGAAGTCTGGTAATAGTGAGTCGGTAAAGACTCACTTGATTGTTCATAGACTTATTAAAAACTACAGATTTTGGTGTCATCAAGGCGAAAGACAAGGTGAGTCCATATCAGAGTCTAATGAAGAACAAGATGAAATGGCAGAGGAAAGCCAGAGTGATGATGAAATACAAAAAATGATTGGAGATTTATTTCATAATTCACCTAGCATTGTTGCAACTGATGCCTGCACATCGGGTCAGAATATTCTTGAGCAGAAACCAGATGGACATGCAAAACAATTCTATAGTCTTTTAGGTGACTCTGAGAAACCTTTGTATGAAGGCTCTAAATGTTCAAAGTTATCTGCCTTAGTAAAACTGCTTCACATAAAGAGCCTAAATAGGTGGAGTAATAAATCATTCACAATGTTGCTCCAGTTTTTGAATGAAGAGCTATTGCCAGGGGAATCAACACTGCCTAATTCGTATGACGAGGCCAAAAAGTTGATCCGAGACCTTGGCCTATCATATGAAAAAATTGATTCATGTCTGTTCTCTTGCATGTTGTTTTGGAAAAGTAAAGAAGGTCTCGATACGTATCAGAGATGTGGTGCTTCTAGGTGGAAACTTGATAAACATGGAAAAGAGATCAAGCACAAGGCAAATGGTAAAAAATACCACAAAAGACATTGCGATACTCTCCTCTTAAGCTGCGATTGCAAAGGCTTTACATGTCTTCGAAGACAGCTTCTGATATGAGATGGCACCATGAAAGACAAGTTGAGGACGGAGTGATGAGGCATCCAGCTGACTCTAAGGCTTGGAAAAACTTTAATGAGCTATATGAAAGCTTTGCCGAAGAGCCTCGAAATGTTAGGCTTGGGCTTGCAAGCGATGGTTCCCAGCCTTTCAAAAGTTTCATATAGCATATGTCATGTTTTACTTGTACCATATAACTTACCACCATGGATGTGCATGAAGCAATCCAACTTTATTTTATCTATGCTCATTCCTGGTCTAACTGGTCCTGGAGATGCTATTGACACCTACTTACAACCGTTGATAGAAGAACTAAAGGAGCTGTGGGTCTCAGGCGTTCAAACATATGATGTATCTCTGAGACAGAATTTCATTTTACGTGCAACACTAATTTGGACTATTAATTATTTTCCTACTTATGCAAATTTATCTGGATGGAGCACTAAGGGGAAATTAGCATGTCCTTGTTGTAATAAGCACACTCACTCTATCAGGTTATCTAATGGAGGAAAGCAAAGCTATATGGGACATCATCGCTATCTTGATGAAAATCACAGTTAGAGAAAGGATAAGAAATCATTTGATGGGACTAGGGAGAGAGGGTATGTAGCCCCGAAGCTGACCGGAGATGACATCCTTAAGCAGGTAGAAGATCTTATAGGGATCACATTGACCAATCATCCTGAGAAGAAACTAAAAATATCACACGAAAGGCGAGGAGATAATTGGAAAAAGAAAAGTTTTTTTTTGATTTGCCATATTGAAGAACCCTCTTATTGCGACATAATTTAAATGTCATGCATATTGAGAAGAATATTTGTGATAATCTGCTGGGAACAATCATGAACATTAAAGGAAAAACAAATGATAATATCAAATCCCGTCTCGATTTACAAGCAATGGGTTTAAAACCTGAGTTACATACAATCTAGAGAGGAGATCAACTTGTGATACCAGCAGCTTGTTATACTTTATCCCAAGAAGAGCAAAGCAAATTTTGTTGATTTCTGAAGGAGTTAAAAGTTCCTGATGGATTTTCATCCAATATTTCTTAATGTGTAAACCTTAAAGAGCGTAAAATTTTGGGGTTAAAGAGTTATGATTGTCACATTCTTTTATAGCGCTTGACTCTTGTATCGATTCGTGGCCTTCTTCCTACAAAAATGTGTGAACCAATTATTGAACTTTCCATATTCTTTACTATTTTATGTGCCAAGACATTACGGGTGGATGAACTAAAGCAAATTGATAAACAAATTCCACTTAGGTTATGTAGGCTTGAGAGGATTTTTCCACCTTTAATTTTTGATGTTATGTTGCATTTAGTAGTTCATTTAGCATCTGAAGCCATACTTGGAGGGCCTGTTCGATTTTGATGGATGTACCCAGTGGAGCGTCAGCTTTATATATAAGTCATATATTAGAAATAGGGCTCGTCTAGAAGGGTCAATTGCCGAAGGATATATAGCAGATGAATGTATGACTCTTTGCTCGAGGTATCTAAAAGGCTTCGAGACAAAGTTTAATCGCCTTGAAAGAAATTATGAAGATAGCAATAGAGAATGTTATGAAGGATAACTATCTATTTTCAGACATAGTGGGCGGGCATTGGGTACTGCCACCACCCGCTACCTTGATGAATGTGAGTGGTTGCAAGCTCATATTTATGTTCTAAAGAACTGTGATGAAGTGCAACCACATATTAAGTGACTAAAGTTTAAGATTCTATTACATTTACTATAGTTAGTCAACGTTAATCATATTTATGATATTTTAATGTAGGGACTACAATGAATTTGTGAGAGAAAGCACAAATCACTATGATGATAAAGATTGGGATAAGAACTTTATCGAGTGGTTCCAATCTCTAGTAAATATCTTACCTTATTTTTTTTTCTTTTTGGTTCATTTTATTACATATTCCATGACTTGATCATATTTTGGTTTTGTTTAGGTTTATCAGAGTTATCGTCAAGATGATGAGTTACTTTCATTATCTCATGGTCCAAGTAAGATTGTTAAATGTTTTACTCGATTTGTCATAAATGGACATCGATTTCATACAAAAAGTCGAGATAATTGTTTGTCAACTCAAAATAGTGGGGTTGCAGTTATTAGTGATGGTGGTGATGGTGGAGATATATATTATTATGGTGCTTTGATTGAAGTTGTCGAATTAGAGTATCTTGATGGAAGAAAGGTTGTTCTATTTCGTTGTAAGTGGTGGGATGTGAACGGCAAAGGAAAAGAGACCGCTTTGAAAGAAGACAAATATGGATTTATCAGTGTTAACTGCCGATACTTGCTAAAGATGAATGAATACTTTATACTTGCTGGCCAAGCATCACCAAGTTTTTTATGTTGACGATATTGCCAATGAAGGTCGGCATGTAGTTCTTAAAGCACAACCCCATGATTCCTATGATATGTCACCAGATACAGATGATTGTGAGATAACAAACAATGAAGTTGAAGCTTATTTGCAAGATGAATGATTTGATGCTCAGATTATTGCATCAACATCATTGGTAGATGATGATATCAATTTGAGAAGGAGCAATATTGATCCAATTATTGTAAATTCGGTCTCAACTTCAAAAAAGAGGAAAAAGACTCAAGTAGAGGATTAAAACGCTTTCATTAAAGAATGACACTCAAATGATATTGTGTTATTGAGATAAATTTTAAGTTGTATCTTACTATAACTATTCCTTTTTTAGACATATGATGTTTCTTTTCTTCCTATTTTGAATGTAGCTTTGACATTGCAGCAAGTGCTTCTACATTAGTGCATTATGTATTTATTATTATGCTTGTCCTTCGTGATATCTTCTTCTTTTATTCATTTCTCTTTTGACATTTGTTCCATACAGAGTGTGTAATACTTAAATTTCTTTTCATATAGCAGGAAAATGAAAACTCTCGAAAACCAAAAGGGCACAATTTCTAACACCCATGTCATTAATTACAAAGCGACTTCAAGCACTTGCAGAAAATTCATTAAGAAGGGAACAACTCCGTACTTGTCTTGACAAGAACTTGAATATTCAAAACCCAATACAAGATCAAAATATGGGTGCAAATTTTAGCGCTAATTCAGAAAACTTTGAAGAGGAGAATTTTGTACAAAATCGCAGGAGAAGTGCAGATACTAATAATGAAGAAAATGATGATTCTGCAGGGTTATGAGAATTAAATTGTATTATTATTTATTTTTTCCTTTCAATTTTTTTTATGATCGGATTAATAATTGCTCAATTTTTATAGAATCAAATAATCATCGAGTGCAAAGCGATGATGCGATACTAAATGAATCTCAACAAGAAGATATATTCTTTATTAATTATAAGAAGGGATATTTTTATCAATTTTTTTAAACTATATCTTGTTTCTAACATATGATATGATGTATGCAGCTGATAATTCTCAAAAGAAAAAAATCCACGTCGTAGTAGTAATAAGTGTCTAAAGTTGAATAATTTGTCACATGGGGAGAAAAAAAATCATTACTTTTTATCAGAATAGAGCTATTGAACCAAAATTTTCATGGTATCTTGGAATTATTATTCGTGATAAAAATATTTGGCCAGTAACTGTTGAGAATTGGGCCAAAATACCATAACAAAATAAAGATCATATGTGGGCATCCATAAAAGTACATTGAAAATTAATTTTTTGTAATTTGTTTTTAATTCTTATAAATTAAATTTTTATTCAAATTTGATATAGGATAAATTTGATGCTGAGGACATGGAGCAAAAGGGAGAGTCAGTAATGAGACACTTGCGCGATTTGTGGAATAAGTGGCGTGGTGACATGCACAGGAAATATATAAAAAAAATTCATTGCAAGTTGCACTTAGAAATAAACCTACAGAAGTGAGTGTTGATGACTGGGATTGGCTAGTTAAGGAACATTATTTTTCTTCAAAATTTTAGGTATTAATCTCCTGATTTTATTAATTTTGTTTCATGTATATTGTTGGATTGTTAAAATTATCTTTTAATCTTGATGTATAGAAAGCAAGCTAACAAAATACACTTAACAGAGGTAAAAGAAAGATGCTTCACCACACGAGCAGCAAACCCTTTAGAAAAATTGCATGGGAATTACATTCAAAACTAATTTCCTATTTATTTAAAACTACTTTGTTTTTTAGTTTGATGTTGTACTCATTTTTATTTAATATTGGAATAAGGGTGACAAGTCAAGAAATCCACCTGATGTGGTAAAAATATTTTATGAAACTCGAAAGAAAGCTAATGAAACACTAGATACTAGGGATCAAGATAAATATGTAAGTAGAATATGTATTTAAGTTTGATAATGATGCATTATATAGTACTAACATATGAATTTAATTTTTATAGGATGAAATTGTTCAAGTCAAACAAACAAACCCTTCACTTTCTGACATTGAGGTAGTTGAGATAATCTGGGGGAAGCAATCTCATGGTCACATCACTGTATTTGGTGATGGGACTACTTTGAAAGATTTGAGAGGATCGCTCCCTAGTCAATCTGATCTAGAAGCACGGGTTATAGAAGAAAAGAGAAAGAACCAGATGCTTCAACAACGTGATGAGCAGGAGCAACAACAACAAAGGATGTCTGAGTTGGAGTCACAAGTGAAAGCTATGCAAGAACTTTTTTTAGGCAATCACCTTCATTGACTCCTCAAACTCGAGAACGTGTGCAGGACTAGGTAATTATTTCTTGTAAAATCTCTTATATACTTTTATGATTGACTACTTGCACTAAAAAAATATGATTTTTACTTAATAGATAATATTTGCTTAATTGATATTTCTTAATTATATGATTTTCTTAAATTTTTCAGGCTATCCATGCAAGATTTGGAGGGGGGTAGCTCGAGTCTTCTTTTGACGATGATTAGAGATGAAAGAATGTGTCTTCCCTAAACTTTTATTTTAATTTATTTTAGATACTTTCATGTATTTTTCTTTGGAACAATTAGGATATTAACTCTTGTTATTAGTATTGAATATTTGAGTATGGTGGAATTTTATTTATTGATGTTATTAATGAATAGAATTTTTATTTTTTCTCTTATTCATTATTGGGTATTTTTAATATATTTTTGTTGTGAATCTTAGTGTCAGGTTGAGAATAGTATGATAGTTGCCTATGAATGGAAAAATTATTATTAAAGTATATTAGAAATTTGTAGTCTACAATAACGGTTTTATAAATCGTATTTTTTCATCAATGAAGGGAAAGCACCATCGTTGAAGGGTTACTAGTTACCCATTATGAGGACTTTTACGACGGTATCCAACCGTCATTAATTAGTCTTCAACGATGAAAAAATATCCCCATAACTAATGGTAATAACGAGAAAATATCCCCGTAACTAATGGTAACAACGGAAAAATATCCCGTCACTGATGGTAACGACGGAAAAATATCCCCGTCACTGATGGTAACAATAGTGATAATTACCATCATAAATATTAATGACGGTAATATGTTCCGTCGTTATAGACTATAACGAAGGGTAGTATATTCCTTCGTGACCCTTTAGCGAAGAGGGCTTCAACGACGAGTGACGAAGGGATTTTTCCCCATCGTTAGCATACAATAACGAAGGTTTTCAGCTCTTTAACGAAGGAAAATCTGTTCGTTAAAGATATAATTTCTTGTAGTGTCAATACTGTGCTAAACGGAAATTGATATTTACAGATTCATTATATAAGAATGGGTACGTCGAGCGAAACAATCCAAACAAGAAAACCCTCATGTATATACCTCGTATTCTAAATTATGAATCGCTAAATATCAATCTCAACTAAGAATAAAAATACAAGTGAAATTAGTATCTAGAAATCCACAACTCAAGACTGGTACGTCGAGCGAAATAATCCAAACAAGGAAGCCCTTATGTATATACCATATATCTCGAGCAATGAATCTCTAACTACTAACTTCAAACCTATATATGAACAATCATCACAAACAGAAATATTACAACTTTTACCCTCAATCATAATAAAATAATTTGTCACAATCTCAGACTACCCTCGGGTAGCTGGCACCATCGTAAGGAAATATCATCCAGCTCAAACATTACAATATATCATATCATATATGTCATATATCCAATGTATCCCCTACTCATGGTTAAACTACATGGGATCATACTACAATTGTATATATGCTTGCATCTCTACTTGCAATAGCGATACTCTTGTAAGGTTCTTACTCAATCGCTCTGCGACAATAGTTTTATCTCCCTATTCCGGCTACATGACATAATAATACTCTGGTAAGGTTCGCACAATGACATGTGGGTTCAACTTTTGTTACCCAATCGTTCTACGACGATAGGTTCCATCTTCCTATTTCAGATATGCTTCTAAATGATCGTATAATGGTGAATATACACATCAGCCCAACTCGAAAAAATACACCAATCACCTTCGAGTATTTAGTACAATCGAGGTCTCATTACAGGAAAAACAACCAAATACTCCTAGTGTAGTACAACCGAGGTCTCATTATAGGATAAACAACCACACTGAGCCTCCATAACTGATGAGCAATGCTTGATCATATGTTATTTCACATTCATCAACTTAACATGTGTCAAGTATCTCGATAGTGCATGTCATTTCAATATATACTAAGTGTACATGCACAAATCTCAGTATGCATGTTAATATCTGGTGTTCACAAACACCGCCGATGTTAAACAGCTCATAAGTATCATAGCATAATTGGAAAAGTTCGAGAAAATCCCTCGAAAATAAAAACAGGAGTCAAAAACATGAACAGACTGTTTACCTGACTGGCGATCGACCATAATAAAGCCACGGTCAACCGCATCGCGATCCAGAAGCTGCCCAGGCCTCTGCTTAGCACGCGGTTGACCACCGCTTAAGTACAGTCGATCGGACACGATTCCAGAACCTGTTCTGTGCAGGTCTGTGCTATGTTCGTGTGTGTGTTTGACTTAAACTTGTTTAATTCATGCTAAAACATAGGTAGAATATTGTAGACATCAGATACGAAGAATAAATCATATTTAAACATGTGAAACATGATTAGTCACATAATAAATCATATTTAAACCCTTAAACATGCACGAAACATCGATACGAAGAATAAATCATCAAAACTCAATTAAACAACATTGTTAAATACTTTCAGATCTTAAAACATCTCTGTAATTTCGTTCTTAATCTTTTAAACATGAAAATATCTGGTATTTATACATATAATACAAAAGATTTACTTTTTATGTCCAAACTAGTTAATTAGGCCCAAGAAATCATATTAAAAACTCATTAAATCGTTTAAAAACAGGGGAGAGGGATTAGCAGAGATGAAACTCGCATGAGACTTGATGCAAAACATAAAAGATGAAATTTCAATGTAGATCTCCAAGCCAAAACCCAAAACAGACAGAAATCCTGCTCCAAAAGCCCTTAATCTCTTGCAAAAATCAAAATAGGGTTTATAGAAATGTTTGGTGGCTGCTAGGTTATAAAAACTCTAAAAAATATCGTGAATATATGATATATATAGTAGAGAAACGAACCTAGGCCTGAAAATGCCTGAAACCAACTCAAATCAGGAAAACCTGATTTCTGATCGGCGGTCGACCGCGCATATACGACGGTCGACTGGACCGCAAACTGCTAGATACTCAGATCCTTAGCCATTGTGCATGTTTCGACTCAGTTTCTTTCTCACGTATGAACATGTTTACACTCAAAACACTTGGTATCACGCTCATATACCATTTAATGATATTTATCATAATTAATCATATATTAATTCAATTTATCACTTATTTTCTCAAATTTATGGGGTTTTACAATCACTTTCCTGCTTGACCCGGTAGACCAACTTGTTATGTAAAGCTTTCTTATTTGAAAAAAAATGGGCTAACTCCTACGTCTTATTTGAGTGGAGAGAATCAATCTCTTCTTGCATTGTATGCTCTCACTGCTGAGATTCACCATGTTACGCTGCCTCCTCATAATATTCTGGTTCTCCACTGTTTGTCAAAAGTAAGTAATGTAGCAACGAAAGATATCTAGGATTTGGTTTGGATACTCTGGATGTCCTCCTAAGCTCCTCGCCTTAGGTACTAGTCTCTGCATCTGGAGTCATGTCCGTTCTTTGGTCAGAACTGACATTGTCTCCCTCATCTGAAAGTTCCTTAAAATCCATGTACTCAGATGCACCTGCATTCTTAGTGGTTCTCCCACTGCTTTAACTATCTTTGTCATTGTCCATGTTCTTGTACATTACCTCTTCATTAAATATGACATCTCTATTCCTGATGATTTTTCTATTCTTATCATCCCACAGATGATATCCGAACTCATCAATGTATCCAATGAATGTACACTTCTGTGACTTAGATTCTAGCTTGTCCCTGACATGGTCACTGATATGAATATATGCTACACAACCAAAGACTCTCAAGTGTGAGAGACTTACTTTCTTGCCTCTCCAAACCTCTTCTTGAATCCTAAAATCTAGTGTGACTGACGACCCATGATTTATCAAGTACACTATTGTGTGCACTGCGTCCATCCAAAACATCTTAGCTAGACCTGCATATAGATGCATGCTCCTCGCACGCTCTCCTAACATTCTATTCATCCTTTTTGCGATATCATTTTGTTGTGGTGTTCCTGGAGTAGTCATTTCTAAATGAATTCTATTCGGACCACAGAACTTCTTGAACTCCTCCAGCTCATACTCTCCACCATTGTTTGATCTTAGACACTTCACCTTTTGATCTGTCTCATTCTCTACCATGGCTTTCCACTTCTTAAAGGTCCTAAACACCTCTAAATTGTACTTCATGAAGTATACACACACCTTCCTCAAGTAATCGTCAATAAAGGTGACATAGTACGTCGAACCGCCAAGAGAAGACAGGCTAACTGGACCTCATACATCTATATGAATAAGCTCTAGCTTGTGAGCTTTAGGTGGTCTTCCACTCTTCTAAAAGCTGGCCCTCTTCTGCTTCCCGTAGATGCAATCTTCACAAACACCAACTTTCACTAAATCGATGCCGGGTAGCTTTCCTTGTGAGTGTAGAATCTTCATACCTTTCTTACTCATATGTCCCAACCTATTGTGCCACAGATCTGTATTTTTCTTACCAACTGCAATTACGAGGGTATCACCCGCATGTGAAGTTAACTAGAGAGTTTTGATTTTATTACCGTGAGCAACCACCATAGTACTATTGGAGAATTTCCACGAATCCCCGTTAAATATCGAAACATAGCCTTTCGCTCCAAGCTGACCAACTGAAACAAAATTCCTCTTCAGCTTCGGTACATGTCTGACATTCTTCAGAGACCACTTAGAACCCTTCGTATCTATCTGCATATCACCTATTCTCACAATATTGTAAGGTTCGTTATCCCCCAAGTATATTTTCTAAAAGTCCCCTGCTACATAGTTTTGAAGGAGCTTCTTATTAGCAGTGGCGTGGAATGATGCTCCCGAATCAATAACCCATGAATCGGTATCACTATTCATAACAAGGATCAAGGCATCTTGCATAATATGAGCCTCCTACTCATTTGTATCCTTTTTGACGCTTTGTAGACTGAAGACATGTGGTCCTCCTGGCCGCAGTTCCAACACTTCTCTTTGGTAGACCTCACCTTCGAGTTCGACCTCTTCTTCTTCGACTTCGACCGTTCTTGTTCTGGTTAACCTTATTCTGGCTTCGGCCTCTCTGCTTAAAACTTAGGGTTGAACCTGAACCCTCTGATTCGGCTGACTTTCTTCTAACCTTCTTAGATAGAATCATACTCACAACATCGCTCAGCTTCAATTTCTCCTTTTCTGCCGAGTTGCTAATTATGGTCACACAACCTGCCCACCTATCTGGCAACTATGATAGTATCAGCAGGGCTTGCACTTCATCATTAAATATGATATTGACTGAGATGAGTTGATCAACAAATATGTTGAACTCACTGAGATGCAACGTGAAGGAATATTCTTCTTTCATCTTGAGATTGAAGAGTGTGTTGATGAGATGCACCTTGTTTGCAGCTGAAAATTGCTCATACATCTTTGCGAGCACTTCCATAAGCCTCACCATTGTCTTCTCCTTCAATATATTATGGGTGACTAGCTTTGCGAGCGACAACCTACCCTAAGGCCTTCCGATCTAATATTTTCTAGTCCTTGTCTGTCTCCCCCTTCTTTTCTTTGGCTTTACCCATCAACGGACGGTAAAGATCATTCTGGTACATATAGTCCTCCATCTGCAACTTTCAGCAGGTGAAGTCTGATCCATCAAACTTCTCAATCTTTGTTTGTCTTCTTCTGTCATAGCTCTCACACAGATCTTTGCCAAACCTCGCTTTGATACCAGTTGGGGTTAATCTATTGACAACCTATCTAAAACCTCCACGCAACGTACCTTTCGAATCTTGTGATGAATAAATAGCAAGCAAGAAATCACAGCAAAATAAGAATAAATAGCAAGCAAGAAATCATAGCAAAATAAAAGATGTAGAAAAAACAAATAAAAAAGAGAACACTAGATTTTAACGAGGTTCGAAAATCGTACATACGTCCTCAGGAGCCACACGAGAATTTCTATGATTATTGATGAAGATTACAAGTTTTGCAATCAACTACTTCTCTCTCTGAGATCTCTCTCTCAAAATGCTCAGAATACTCTCTCAAAGATGCTCTTTTTTTGTGTGCACAACCCTTACAAAAAACGTTCAAGGATATATATATATATA
>BQKN01014500.1:0-10337 GCA_022839385.1 Asparagus kiusianus | reverse complement strand
CCCATTGCATGATACACTGTTCATGAACAGTGTATCATGCAATGGGGAGGGGACACCTCACCTGTCCCCTCCCCCTGTCCTATATTTTGGGTCCTGCTAGCACTGCTCTTTCAATAATTTATCCGACTTCTTGTTTGTTTTGCTTCTTTTGCCCCCTTATTCCCTGCCAAAAAGGGGTTTTGACAAGAAAGTTGTCAAAACTAATAGCAAGCTATCAATTTTAATAGGGAATCAGAGGCAAAAGAAAACAACCAAACAGCCCCTTACTTTCCTCCTTTTGCGCCAGCTTGTACGCCTTGTAATTTGTTTCACTTCACACCACCTGATTCTGGGTAAACTGTACCCTGGGGTTGTCAAATGAGTGGTTTTGGTTGGGTTTTGGTTGGGTTTTAGTTGGGTTATAAATGGGTAGACACATTTATGACCACTTGACCATTTATGACTCATTTAACATTTGCTAAATGGGTCACTTCTCATCCACCCATTTACTAAATGCGTGGTTCATGGGTAACCCAATAACACATTTAGTTATAATGATTTTATTTACTAGTGTGAACACCGTGCAAAGCACGGCATATTTTTTTCCGCTACAGTAATCCCGGTTTAACTGTTAATTTTTAAATTTTTTGCATTGCTACAGTATCCCGCCTCTGTTGTAGTATTCCCGTGTGATACAGTAATATTTTTCAAAAAATCTAATGTTCAGTTCCATGCTTGCTACAGTAATAATGATATAGTAAATGTTACTGTAGTATGAATAGTGAATCTTGGGTTCTCTCATTTGTATAGAGGAGTAGATATGTAAGTTTCAGGGATCTACTTGCAAACTTTCAGGGGGTTTTCTGTAAACTTTTAGGGGGTTGTCTGTAAACTTTCAGGGGGGTTTTGGTAAACTTTCAGGTAGTTTTCTGCAAACTTTCAAGAGGTTTTCTGTAAACTTCTGGGAGTTTTCTGTAAACTTGCAAGGGGGTTTTGGTAAACTTTCAGGTGGTTTTCTGCAGACTTTTTGGGGGTTTTCTGTAAACTTTTCGGGGGGGTTTAAAACTAAGACACATACAAGAAATAAATGAAGAATTGGCCTATTTTTACAAGTTTCTTATCCTAATAAAAACTTTGTTGTTATTATGAATAGAAAACATATGTCCTTTCATATATGACATTATATGTAGAAGACCAAGAAGGCTAAAACTTTGGAAGAAAAGAACAAAGGAACCAATACATAAGCTACAAACAAAAGCTTCAACTCATTCCCTATGATTTTAGTTTCTGCTTGTCTAACATGAACCTTCATATTTCATTTTGCTTCACTTGTATTTCTATTCTGGTCAATCTCCATGCTTTGATCCCCAATTCTCGAATATTGCAGAAAAAAGAAAGCATAATGTCTTAATCATGGCCTCTGACTTGTCTGTAATAAGCCATTGAATAGAGCAGGACGTGTCAGTATTCAAACTTACCTAGTATAGTTTCAACTTCTAAGAAATATGCTAGGTAATATAATACAAAAGAAGGCCAACAAGGGGAAATATCAGTCTAACAAAAATGAGCGTTGTGATGCTTTAAATACCAGCACCAAATTCTGGCTTCAAGAATTTTGCTATTTTTTTAGCGTCTCCCCATTCTTTGATAGACAAAATGTAAAATTTGAATCGATTACCTTAAATTGCTCAAATGCCCTACGAAAAGGTAAAACACTCTCCAACATTAAAAAGGTGGAATTCCACCTATTGGACACATCTTGCTGATTTTTTTTTGCACTAACTGAAGAAGTTTGTTTGATACACTCTGCAAATTTTTTCTTCCTTCCAGGGGCACTCTTTACATATTTAATGCATTCTCTAAACTTGGATAAAGATTTATCAATTACTTTTAAACCATCTTGAACAACAAGATTTAAAATATGAGCACAACATCGTACATGCAAAAATTCACCATTGGAGACAAAATGCTCCTTTAAAGAAGGATGATCTTTCAAAATTTTCATAAAAGCATCATTATATGATACATTATCCAATGTAACAATGAAAATTCCTTTTTCTATGCCCCACTCCTTTAGTAAATGAAATAGCTTCTCTACTAAAATGGTCCCACTATATGGGGTGAAACATGAGACAAAGCTAATATTTTGTTTTGCAAGATCCATTGCTCATCAATGTAATGTGCAATAAGAGACATGTAGTAATCTGATGTTGAAGAGGTCTACAAGTCTGTAGTTAGACTGATTCTGCTAGGAACTAGCTTCAAAGTTTGTTTAAGAATTTTTTTTCTTTCTTGTACAACTTAAGCAAATCAGCTTTAGTGGTATTCCTCGAGATATGCTTGACTTCAGGATTTAAAAATGTCTGTAATTCGCGTATCCCTTGATGTTCTACAAAACAAAATGACTAACCATGCAATACAATGACCCTAGCCAATATTTCTCTGTAATTATCTTGATCTAATGGCATAGTTTTCCACGATGAATCAACCTCATCTATATACCGTTTTGGGCAAGAATGAATATACCTCAATATATTTGTGGTACCATGACCACTAACATAAACTTGGTCACATTTCTTGCACTGAACTTTAGCTTTCCAATCACTATCAACAGACAACTCAATAAAATACACCCAAACTTTTGATTTTGCTCTTTTTTTACTTTTAGATATAGTTTCATTATCAGATTCACTACCATCATCGCATGCAGTAAATTCATTCAAAAACATGAATGAATGATTCTGCTAATGATAACCGGGGACAAAAAAATTGCAGGTAAGAAATCTACGTGCTAAAAATAGCAACGAGAAAATAATAATAGTAATAACAATTGGTGAATTATTTACCTTCTCAATTGAGAACCGGTGGGCCTGTTGAAGTCAACTTTTCTGAGTTACTACTACAATAAACAAAAAAAATTAGCCACCATAATCATGCAAAGATTTGTGGGTGAGATTAGTTGCAACTTATAAGCTTATAATTAAGCTTAATCATGAGTTTAGAAAAGGGTAGCTAATAAGTTCAAGCTTTAATGACGATTATGCTGCCTCCTACATTTAATCATTTGAAATGATCAAATAACAACACAGAAATGAAATCTGGAAAAAAATAAATTTAAAATAACACAAAAAATGAACGATATCGTGTGAAAAATATGTAGAAAATCTTTATTGTAATTGCTGGATAGTATTATCAAAAAGAAGAAAGTGGATTTATATGCAATTCTTAGAGATGGAGTTGATGCCTATGAAGTAGTAAAATAAGAAAACACTAAAATTATGTGACGCCCCTGAGTTCACACAAGGCTGCAGTCCGAGGTGAAACCAGGAATGTTAAACCTGCCATGCACCACACCGTGCAATAACATGTTTCACCATTACAATTTCTATCTCTCTAGTGGAATCAACAACAGGTGTAAGTACAAAGCAAGTAAAAGGTTTTACAACAAATACATGATGAAATAATAGACCTTGAGTTAATACATCTCATCAACCAAATAAGCTGGAATACATAGTCAATGTTCTGAAATGAATAATAACAGTCTGGAGATCTCAACATTTCTCAAGGTACATAACATCTGATACAGGAAATAAGGCACACAGCCTTTACACCTCTAGAATATAAATCTCTCAAGTCTAACAAAAAAAAAATCTCAAGTGAAGCACAAAATGAAATACATCTATAAAGAGGAAAAATAAGCGCTAATGAGAACCGGTCTCAACCTATGACTCTCCGGGCTCCGGGCTCGTTACCTGAAAGAGGGAGGGACAACGAGCGTCAAAGCGCTAGCGAGCAACATCACAACCAACCCCCAAGGGATAGGGCTTGTTGTATATGAAAATACAGTTAATACATAATAATAGAAAATCATTTATCCTAACAATAATGGGTTTTAGTACTTAGGAAATTACAACACGAGCATAGGTACGTCGAGCGTAATAATCTAGACAATGAAACCCTCATGTATATACCTTGTATCTCAAATTGTAAATCCCTAAATACTAAACCCGGGGTCTAACACAAGAAACAATAAAGAAAAGAATACAAACCCATCTCTACCGATAAAATGTAAACATGCCAAAGCTACAATAAGTGTCAGGTCCAGCCTAGGTAGCTATCATGTCCCAACCTCATATAATATGTCGTGTATCAAACTCGGTTAAGTGTCATGCTCAAGGTTTAGCAAAAGTCCAAAACATGACTGCAATGGATTATAGTCCAACACGAGAACTCAAATGGATTATAGTCCAGCACGAGGACTTTAATGGATTATAGTCCAACACGAGGACTTTAATGGATTATAGTCCAACACGAGGACTGTGTATATGAACCATGAAATGCCAATGTTAAAGGTATACATATCTTATTCTTGCACATGTCTTGCTGCACAGATCTAAGCTTATGTCAGAAGTGTCATCTTCCATGTGTAGAAGAAATCATAAACACTGACATTTAATACCCAATAAACGAGGCAACTTCTTAGATTCAGATGATAAATAGTACACTCGAATATATGTACACTGTATATATGTATTTACACAATAGGTGGTTAAACAGAAACCCAAACGAAACAGGTAAATCTTCGATGAGTCGACTCATGATCAGTCATGAGTCGACTCATGACTCATGGGTCGACTCATAAACTGATGAGTCGACTCAGCAGAAACTTTTGACCACAGGACTTGACTTCGTGAGTTGACTCATGACAGTCATGGGTTGACTCAACCTGATGAGTCGACTCATAACCGGTTATGAGTCGACCCACGAGATGAAAACTGGATTCATGGGATCTGCTGCTCGTTGTCTTGTTCCACGCTTCCACTACACTATTTACAACTCCATAAACTATAAATTCTAAACTATGAGATAGTGAAAAATTCATATCAAGCATGAGAAACGAACACTTGCATGTTAGATCTAACATTTAACCACTAAACATAAATGAGAGCATTTAATCAATATGAAAACTCGTTTTTTAAGTAAATTCTCATATCTGGGTTTCATTAGAAATTCGTTGGTGAGTATTTAGAGATTTGAAACACATGATTTCTAGTATCTACACTAATAAGAACATCGATTTATACTTGAAAATAAGTCTTAGGCTCAATAAAACTCATGAAAAACATTTATAAACTCTTAAAAACATGGGAGAGGGATTGGGCGAGATGCTACTCGCCTCTGGTGTGCTAAAGAACGATTCCCTTCACTGCAAACCACAAGAAGCTACTGAAAATCCTTTGAAACGCCCCAAAAATCACCAAGAACGAACCTAGGGTTTGGAGGGGATAAGGAGGCTAGGGTTTCTCTGGGGAGAACTGATGAAAAGAGGTGTTTTCGGGTAGGGGAGATTATATATGAACAGTTAAAACCCGACCCGCAACCCAAACAGACCTGAAACGCAAAACCCAGAAAACATGCGATGAGTCGACTCATGATCAGTTATGGGTCGACTCATGACTCATGGGTCGACTCATAAACTGATGAGTCGACTCAGCAGAAACTTATGATAACGGGACTTGAGTTCGTGAGTCGACTCATGACAGTCATGGGTCGACTCACCCTGATGAGTCGACTCATGATGAGTTATGAGTCGACTCATGAGCTGAAAACTGCTTTCTTCGACTCTGCCTGCACTCGTTTTGCAAATTAGTAAACTCAACCTCATAACTGATGGATATATACATTCTCATAAGCTCAAAATGCTAGTTATCATGCGCAACCATGTCAAAAAGATATTTATCATAAATAAATATTATTTTTCACCAATAATCACATATACAAATTATCAAAATCTACGGGGTCTTACAAATTATCTTTTATATTTATGTTGCTTTTAGCATTTTTAAGAATAATTGATAACTCATTAAAAATAATAAGTACTAAATATGGATTTAAACACAATATTGACATTGTTTCTCAAACATACACATTGATGATCTCTCCCATTAGATAAAAATTCATGACTAAATAAATTCCTGACAATAAAAATAAACCATGTAAAAAACGAGACTTTTCCCAATTCATATTGAACCCTAATCAACCAAAACTAACCCTAAACTTAACAATCGCTCAATCAATCACCGAAATCATTCCTTATCAAACATTAAATCGCATTTAGAAATAATTAGATCAAAAAGCAGAATCAAAACTTACCTACTTCGCCTCTTGATTGGCTCCGAATTCGTTTTCCAAAGCTGTCGATTGTCTTCGTCGTCGACTTAGTCAAAGGCCCTCGGCCGTCGATCTGTGGTGGCGCCACTGAGAAAATCTCGTAGAAGCTCAGAGAGATGAATCGTAGAGAGAGGGGAGCCGAGATTTTTAGGGTTTCGGAAAAAGGAATCGCAGAGAGAGGGGAGAGGAGATTTCTATTTGTTAGCTGGGTAAGTTTGGGTGGGTTATGGGTGGGTAAAGACCCACCTATTTAATACTCATTTAATATCTATAGAAATAGTTACCCACCCCATTAGACCCATTAAGCTAAATGTGTTGGTTTGGATGGGTCTCATATTGAATGGATCTGGGTAGGTTATTGGTTTTGGACCAGAATTGCCATCCCTAAGTCTATACCTACATACCCAATCGTTTCACGTACTTTGCACATATATACCTCTAGTTGTATTTGGTTGTACTTAAATGCTCTAAACCTAATTATGGGTTAATTGTGCCTAACTACCCAATAGTTTCATGTACTTTGCACATATATACCTCATGTTGTATCCTGTTGTACTTAAATGCTCTAAAGTTTCTTAAAGATACACTTTTCAGTCCTGTAAACCTGAGATCCCCCCCAACCCCCCACCGAAAAAAATTATCTCGCGACACTCAGGAGTTAATTTTAGAAAATGAGATGGGGTATTAGTCACCTCTATCCCTTCATCTATCTGAATTCAGGCCTGGTCCGGCTCACGTAAATTTATGATTAAGCCTATCAAAATTCTATTTTAAATCTACAATAATTCTATTTTGAAAATATGATTTTGATAAGTTTAACAGTAAATTTAACACATGTGAAGAGTTAAAATGTTTGAAAATTAACATATGAGTGTCGCATTAAAATTTTCGGAAGAAAATTCTCATGTTTACATGACCTAAAATACTAAAGAGCAACTTTTAGAAACTTTAGAGTATTCAAGTGTGTTGACATTGATTATCAAATAGTTAGATTATATATGTGGGTTATGACTTGTGTAGGGTTCTCCAACTTCTTCAGACAGCTAGGCCTTTGGCTGGTAGCTCCATTCTGCACATGAAGAGTACTAAGAGATTGGAGTTGGAATCTCCAGTGGTTCCTCCAACGGTCAAATTAGTGGAAAGCTTGAGTGAAGAAGATGAATAATGAGAGAGTGTTCTAGGGTAGAATTTGCTTATCCTCAGTAGTGGACATCACTTCCTTTTTATAGCCGGTCTAAATAGGTAAATAGGTAACTTTGGCTGAGTCCAAGCAGGAAGCTTTGTTGTCATTTACTTTACAGTTGTCGGCTGCTGAGGGGCTGAGTCATCCAAGCATTTAATGCGATGGTGACTGGGCGACATGCAGCTAAGAGGTCTGATGTGTCATAAAGACTTTCAAGGTAGGAGTAATGATGGTTCTGTTAATGCATTTAATATGATGGCAATCAACTTTTGACGGGGCTCGATGATGCATCACCTTCTGACTCTTCTTACCGAAGGTCGACAAGTACCGCCTTTCTAGTCAGCTTCACAAGTTGCCGGCTCTGATGAGTCGAGTGAGGATGTCTCGAATCTGCGGGCAAGTCGACAAGAACCACCTCTCTAGTCGGCCTCGTAAGTTGTCGGTCGACTGGGCCTTGTCTGGAATTGTGTCGATGTCGCTCGAGTCATCCTGCTCTTGGAGTTGTTGAACTGAAGGTAATTAATCATAGGACAGGTGTTGACTCTGGATAGAGGATTAATACTTAGTTTATTTGCAGGATATAACACTGGCCCCTTTCACTGGAACTCATTTGGCCGAGTCTGAGCAAAATTTGAATAGTTAACGATTGGAATCTCTGAAGCGTATTTGTGAGGAATATGATGGGTCGTTGTTGGTGTGACATGCCAATGTCATTGGAGAACATGTGCCAGCATCACCTCGTTTCTTGAGCGAGGATGGCATGTCAACCGACGGGCAGTGCTTCGGTTCTCGAGTGGGCTATTCGGTTTTCAAGGCCAATCTCAGCCGTTTGCTAATTCTTGAGTCGATCGTCCTGATCTCACCACGTGTTCACTCCCATGCCTACAAATATTAATTCTGTCGAGGGGTTCTGTTACAATTCTTTTGAATCTTTTGGACTTCGAGCCCTAGAATTTTGTATTTGAGCGGTCTCCTACTATATTCTGACGATCTTCTGATGGCCTCTTCTGCCGCTACTTTCGGATGCAATAAGATGAGAATCAATCCGTTGAAGGGATTCTATTCAAAGCTCTATGCAATGGAGCCTGAGGTCTACTATGATCGGTATGATATCCCCCGCACGTTGACCTTGTTGGCGCCGGATAGATCTTAGGTGGTGTATGACCATAGCGGGGACATTGCTCCAGTGTATCTCTGTCACCTGGAGTATGGCCTCCATCTTCTGCTCCATCCTTTCCTCACTCATGTTTTTGAAGTTTTGGGGGTCTCACCCTCTCAACTTAAACCGAACTTCGTTGCTATGTTAGTGGGGTTCATTGTGATTTGTCATTGGGTTGGTGTCAACCCGACTCTCCGCCTGCTCGGTCATCTTATCAATGTCAAAACTAGAGGGGAGGATGGGCATTACTATTTCCAAAATCTTGAGGATTCCAAAGTCATCTCGAATGCTCCTGAGTCAAACAAAGATTAGAAGGAGAAGTTCGTATGGGGTTTTTGAGCCGATCTTATCTTGTCTTGCTCGGCTTGGCCCGAGATTAACAAGGATGTCTTGAAGCCAGGTTTTCTCATAGCTGAGGATAAGGAGGGGCTCAAGAAGGTATGAGCATATAATGGGTCTCCAAGGATCAAGAATTTGTTTGATCCAGTGGTGTTGAGATTGGTCGGTATCTCCAGAGACTTGCCAACCCATGATGATACTGTTCGGGCAGCGGTCCTCACTTAGTCGTTAAAGGAGCTAGACGAGACCTAGCTAGGGTTCGTAGCTATGCCCTAGAAGCGTCTAAGGGCCGAGATGGCCCTATCTAAGGCTATAGAGGTGGTAGCAAATGTTGCTAAGATAGAAGCCCAGTTGGCCGGGTCGAGCGGCGCTACTGCTCAAGTGGAAAGGTCAGAGAAGAGAAACGACTACAGAGGGCAAGCGCCCATGGTACTGCAAAGTCGTCTCGAGTCAGGGAGGAGAGCATGACCAAGTAGGTTGCATCCCTCCCTGATCAAGAAATTTTCGAAGGCCAAAACCTTGCCGCTCCTTTCTGTGTGGTCGCTTTTAGGAATCATATTGACCTTGTTGTTTTAGATGAGGAGTCCCCTGCTCGGATCAAGGAGGTGAAATGGTAAAGTCTGAGCCTACTGAGACTCAAGCTCGAGTCAAGGAAATGGCCCAACCTAATCCAATCGGGTTAGTCCACCATGAAGGTAAGAAGCCGACCGTTGAGGAGCCTGGTGCTAGAGAGCATGCTATAGAAGATTTAGCCACTAAAGTGTTGGACCCTAGAGGGGGGTGATTAGGGTCTTATGCTAATCTAATCCGATTTAAGTGCCAATTAAAACTAATTAATAAATGTATTCTTGCAAGATAGATATACAAAAAGTTATGTGCAAGAATATGCAATATACACAAGGTGATATATCCTATATGATAAAAATATATATGCAAGGATATATAAACTAACACAAGGGGTAAACAATATGAACTAGATAGTGGATCATATAAATAATGAGCTAATGACAATGGCGACAAGAGATATAAGCATAAGTATAAATAAACGCCAAAGCACACTCAAACACACAATATGATCACGGAGTTCGGACCTTCCGTCCTACGTCTCCGCTCCCCACTCCCGGGGAGAAATCCACTAACACAATCCGGTTTGGAAGCCGGAACTTCTTCTACACACTCGGTTTTCTAGCTAACCGAAAACTCTACAACTCACACTCTTGCAATCACACTCTACACCTACTAAGTGTTGGACCTAGCCGTGTCTCCCTCAAGTGCTCGGTTACAACCTCTCCCTAGGCACGTCAACCAATGCCACTCCTCTTAGGACGACCCCCGACTCTCACCACACACTCCTCACTCGGTGTACAAGTGTATTACAAAGTGATCTCACAATTAAGCACAAATACAATAAGTGATTGTTCTCTAATATGGATGAGAACTCTATGAAAGCTCACACTCAATTGTTACAATCACTCACCACCCAACTATACTATGTATGAAAGATAC
>BQKN01014498.1:0-27240 GCA_022839385.1 Asparagus kiusianus | reverse complement strand
TTTACAAATTGACAAATAAAACCTCAATTTTGTAAAATTTACAAAAATCCTAATAATTTCCAACCTAACAGTATAATGAAAATATAAGAATTATAAATATCCCTTACATAATTTATAATTTATAGAAAACATCATTAAAGTTTCAAAAATTACAAACAAACCCTTAAAATTCAAAATTTTCAAAAACACCTTGAGAATTTCAAATTTATTAGTAAATTGAAAGCATAGGAATTATAAGTGGTCTATAAACAATTTACAATCTGTAGAAAATGCCTTATGTTTAAAAAATTACAAAAAACCCTAAAATTCATAATTTACAAAAAAAACACCATGAGAATTTATAACTTATAGACACTAAAATGAATATGTAAAATTACTAACAACCCCTAGAAAAATTAAAATTTTGTAAAGAATATCACACACTCTTTAAAAGAATAGGTTTAGGAAAAACTTTTCATGGTCAATATTATCCATAACTTTTTTGAAAAGAAACATAACTAATTGAAAATCTATTAAATTTAAAATTTATAAAAAATACCCTTAAAGTTTAATACATTACAAATTAAACCTCCAAAGTTTAAAATTTTTTAATAATTTTTTATAATTCCTTGATGTCGATGTAATGTTCAATAGTTGTGTATTTGTAAATTATAAAATCTTAAGGTGTTTTTTAAAATTTTTAAAATTTTTGAGGGTGTTTATTTTGTAGTTTTCTAATTTTTCAATGTGTTTTCAGTTTAATGCATAGATACGTCAATTAATGATGATATTGAAGAGTAAGTTGTTCTTAAGATTATTAGACCATAGTTAAGTATGGACATTACTAATCATAGGCAGTATAGTTTTGATACAGGAGATCAAGTAATTGGACAAGTAATTGGACGAGACGACATATCAACTCGTCCAATATCCGACATCTCAACTCGTCTGACATCTCAACTCAATACAAATCAAGTCATCTCAGCGGACGAGACGACATCGGAGCAGATGAAACGACATTTTAGCGGACGATACGAGATCTCAGCAGACGAGACGAGGCGAAGCAGGCAGAACGAGACGACACATGTCAGTCGACACAAAAGACGGTACTAGTCGACACGCTTCGTGTCGACTGGAACAGAAGTTGGGAATACATGCCCAGTCGACAAGAAAGGCCGTACTAGTCGACTCGTCTCGTGTCAACTCGGACATCAGATTAGGAAAGAATTCGTTTTTGGTTATTTCCTTTTAGAAACATAGTTTCTTTTTTATTAGAGTTAGGATAGGTTTAGTTGGCTATATATAATAGTTCCTTTTGTAAATCAATAATTAATTTTTTAATTATTCAATCAAGAGAATTTTTCTTCATTGTTTTCTTTCTCAAGTTTGAGAAACTTTTAGCTTGTGGATTCAAGCTCGTGAATTACCTGTTATTGTCAGGGTTCGTCGGCATCGAAACAATATCCGATCGGCCTCCCCGTTTCTACGTCTGCGTCAAGTGGTATCAGAGCTTCGGCTTCAACATCCTCGACAATGGCAGGTGACGGCAAGAAAGAGCTTTCTCTACAGGATTTTTCCGCGATGATGGATTTTATGGATGGAAATTTTGGCATGTTGGTGGCGTCTCTTCAGAACCTTTAATAATCCATTGAAGGACTTACCTTTCACCTCAACAATGGGAATAACTTCGCCGACGGTCTTCACCTAGGCGGACCCGGAGTTAGACAACCCCGATATCCACCCCTGTATAATCATCAACCCCCTCCAGTTCATTCCCCTCCAAATCAACCATGTCCAAACCAACCTCCTCCATATCAACCCCCTCCGCATCAACCTCCTCAATATCAACCCCATCCACTCCTTCGACGACTTCCTAATCAAACCCTTCCCCATTATGATTACAGTGACGACGGAGCAAACTATGGTCACCAATTTGAAGGGTCATGATATGATAATGTTTCGAGTGAAGAGGAAGGAGATCGACCTTATGGTAGAGGTCAGGGTAGAGGCTACAACCCTCGTCACAACTACCACCAATAAGGCCGATATCATCAGAACCAAGACCATCGGATGAGAGCTTTCTTCCTTCGAAGGAAATCTAGACATAGAGGCTTTCTTGGATTGACTCTACGAAGTGAAGAAGTTCTTTGAGATGGCTAATGTGTCCGAAGCAAACCAGGTGAAGTTTGTAGCATATCATCTCAAAGTAGTCGTGGCATGGTGGGATCAAACTCAAAACACTAGGAGACGATAAGACAAGCAACCGGTGCGGGTTTGGCGTCGCATGAAGCAACTACTACGGGCAAGATTTCTACCACCCGACTATCAACAAATCCTCTACAACCGGTTCGAGCAATGACGTCAAGGAGTCAGATTAGTAAGCGCCTATACCAAAAAGTTCTTCCGTCTTACTTCTTGCTACGATTTGTCTATGAGTGAGGAACTTGCAGCCAAATATATTGGTGGTTTGAAGTATTCGATTCAAGAGAATGTGATCATCCACAATGTATACTCTGTGGACGAAGCCCACAATATAGCTCTAAAGGCGAAAATATTAGCCTCCAAGATACCACCTTTTACGCGAACCAATCAGAAAGTTCGACCGAGAAGGCAAGAGGTGAGTCGATAGGGCCAAGGAGGACTGATCGGTCTAATCCTCCACGATCAGTCGAGCGATCGATAAATCAACCACCACCCCAAACAACTCAATCAAATCAGTATGCCAAGCCGACCGTAGGGAAGTGTTTCTGATGTCTCCAACGAGGGCATAAGTCCAACGAGTGCTCGCAGCGACGAAAAATCAATCTTACGGATTATGAAGAAGTTAAGGATGGGCACACAGCATCTGAAGAAGAGTACGAGGAAGAGATTGCCGAAGTTGAGGACGACAATATGTCATGTATTGTTCAACGACTTTTGTGCGCTCAGAAGACACCAGACTTATCACAATGGCATCAAATTTTCTTTTCTAGGTGTTCAATCAATAAGGTGTGCACCCTCATCATTGACAATGGAAGTTGTGAGAATATTGTGTCAAAGGCCTTGGTGGATCACTTGAAACTGCCGATAGAGACAAAACATGTGCCTTATACTATAGGATGGATCAAGAAGGGTCCCTCCGTGAAAGTAACCGAGTTGTGACGCCTGCCATTATCACTGGGAAAGACTTATAATGACTCTGTTACTTGTGATATTATGGATATGGATGCGTGTCATGTCTTATTAGGGCGGCCGTAACAATATGATGTTGATGTTAAGCATGACGGTAAGAAGAACGAGTACTCTTTTGTATGGATGAATAAGAAGATCATCCTACCACCTATTCCACCCTCTCCAAAGAACCCCAAGGGATCAAAGGTCCAAACGTATATCTCTGTGCAACAAGGGTAAGTTTCTGGCCGAGTCAAAGGAGTTAAAGCAGAGGTTTGCCTTAATTGTGAAGGAGGAAGTAAAGAAACTCATTGAGGTCCCAGGGAAGATGAAGTCGCTGCTTAAGGAGTTCGAAGTGTTGATTCCTGAAGAGCTGCTAGAGGGTCTTCCTCCCATAAGGGATATTCAGCACCACATTGATTTCATCCCGGGTTCAGTACTTCCTAATCTTCCACATTATCACATGAACCCGCAAGAAAAGAAGGTTTTACAAGACACCATTAAGGATCTTATTAAGAAAGGCTACATGCGAGAGAGTATGAGTCCATGCGCAGTTCCAGCACTGTTGACACCAAAAAAGAATGGCAGTTGGCGGATGTGTGTGGATAGTAAGACCATTAACAAGATTACAATTCGCTACAGATTTCCAATCCCTCGGCTTAACGACATGTTAGATCAGTTAGGGGGCGCAAGCATCTTTTCAAAGGTCGACTTGAGGAGTGAATATCAGCAGATTCGAATCAGACCTGGCGACGAGTGGAAGACCGTATTCAAAAGTAATGAGGGACTCTACGAATAGTTAGTGATGCCTTTTGGGTTGTCAAACGCTCCAAGCACCTTTATGCGTTTGATGAAACAAATTTGGAAGCCTTTCTTGGGAAGGTTTGCAGTGGTCTATTTTGATGACATTCTCATCTTTAGTCAGGATGAGCAGGAACATATATTGCATCTCCGAGAGGTCTTCCAAGTGCTAAAGGAGAATGAGCTTTACATCAACCTTAAGAAATGTATATTCTTGACGACTCAACTTGTGTTCCTGGGATTCGTGGCGAGCTCGCAAGGAATTCAGGTCGATGAAGATAAAGTTAAGGTAATTAGAGACTAGCCGACTCCAAAAAGTAATACTAAAGTAAGAAGTTTTCATGGATTAACGACTTTTTATCGGCGTTTCATTCGTAATTTCAGCTCTATAGTTGCTCTCATGACGGATTGTTTGAAGAAAAATGGCATTTTCAAGTGGACTGATGAAGCAAATGCAACTTTTGCCCTTATCAAGGAGAAGATTACGACTGCACCTATATTGTTGTTTCCGGATTTTGACAAACTCTTTGAGCTTGAGTGTGACGCATGTGATGTGGGCACTGGAGTAGTCCTCTCTCAAGAGAAGCACCACATTGCTTGCTTGAGTGAGAAGTTGAATGAAGCTCGATAGAAGTGGAGTACTTATGAGCAGGAGTTGTAAGCTGTTTTTCGTTCTTTGAAGACTTGGGAGCGTTACCTCATTGCTAACGACTTCGTGATTTACTCCGATCATCTGTCTCTTCAACACTTCAGAATCAAAAGCATATCAACAAAATGCATGAACCGTGGGCTTCATATTTTGAGCAGTTTAATTTTACTTTGCGACATAAATCAGGAGTCCACAATAAGGTACTCGATGCTTTGAGTCGGCGGGTATCCTTGTTAAGCGTATTGCGAGGTGAAGTTGTTGCTTTTAACAATTTGGAGGTGCTTTATATTGATGATAAAGATTTTCAGGAGATTTGGGCGAAGTGTTTGACAAGACAACCCACAGGAGACTGTTATCATGGACGGCTTTCTATTTAAGGGGAATCGACTTTGTATTCCAAGGACATCATTGAGAGAAAAAGTAATTCGAGACTTTCATGGTGGTGGTCTTGGCGGACATTTTGGACGAGATAAAACTGTTTTGAGTCCTCAAGAGAGATACTATTGGTCAAGTTTGAGGAATGATGTGGCAACACTTGTGAGAGCTGTTAAGTGTGCCAAGTTGCAAGGGGGTAAGTACAGAATACAGGTATGTATACTCCTTTACCTGTACCCAAGGATATATGGGAGGATTTGAGTATGAACTTTGTGTTGGGACTTCCCCGAACACAAAGAGGCGTGGATTCAGTCTTCGTGGTAGTGGATCGTTTTTCTAAGATGGCTCACTTTATTCCATGTCGTAAGACTTCAGATGCGTCACATGTTGCAAGGCTATTCTTTCACGAAGTGGTTCGGCTACATGGTGTTCCTAGTCTGATTGTTTCGGAAAGGGATATTAGGCTTTTGACAACTTTTTAGGCTACTTTATGGTGACGTTTGACACTTCATTAAAGTATTCGAGTACAGCCACCCTCAGACGGATGGACAAACGGAAGTAGTCAATCGAACTTTGGGGAACTTGATTCGATGCATATGTGGAGAAAAGCCAGAAATGTGGGATCAAGCTATACCACAAGCTGAATTCACCTACAACATAACTATTCATAGTTCCACAGATATGTCTCCTTTTTTTATTGTTTACAGGAAGACACCTCGACATCTTCAAGACTTGTTGAAGCTGCCGACAAGTAGCAAGTTCAGTGAGGCAACAAGTTCAATGGCGGAGAATGCTTTCAACGTTCAGTGAGAAAGTGCGTACAAAGCTTAAGAAGGCTAATGCAAAGTTCAAGGCGCAAGTGGACAAGAAGAGGCGACTCAAAGTGTTTAATGAAGAAGACAGTGATGGTGTACCTACGAAAGGAACGGATGCCGGCTGGAACATACAGCAAGTTTAAGCCGAAACGATATGGACCGTTCAAGATTCTCAAGAAGATCAATGGCAATGCATATGTAGTGGATCTTCCATAAGGAATGGCTATGTCGAGGACATTCAACGTGGCAGATATTTCTGACTATTATCTTTCAATCGAGTTGTATGCAAGTGATGC
The DNA here is from genome assembly GCA_022839385.1 of Asparagus kiusianus. Classification (NCBI taxonomy): domain Eukaryota; kingdom Viridiplantae; phylum Streptophyta; class Magnoliopsida; order Asparagales; family Asparagaceae; genus Asparagus; species Asparagus kiusianus. The sequence continues at coordinate 21,175 of BQKN01014498.1, read as the reverse complement.
GAACTCAGAGACGAGCTCTTCCGAAGGAGGGGCTGATACAGGAGATCAAGTAATTGGACAAGTAATTGGACGAGACGACATCTCAACTCGTCCAATATCCGACATCTCAACTCGTCCGACATCTCAACTCAATACAAACCAAGTCATCTCAGCGGACGAGATGACATCGGAGCAGACATTTCAGCGGACGAGACGAGATCTCAGCAGACGAGACGAGGCGAAGCAGGAAAAACGAGACGACACATGTCAGTCGACACGAAAGACGGTACTAGTCGACACGCTTCGTGTCGACTGGAACAGCAGTTGGGAATACATGCCCAGTCGACACAAAAGGCGGTACTAGTCGACTTGTCTCGTGTCGACTCGGACATCAGATTAGGAAAGAATTCGTTTTTTATTATTTCCTTTTAGAAACAGAGTTTCTTTTTTATTAGAGTTAGGATAGGTTTAGTTGGCTATATATAATAGTTCCTTTTGTAAATCAATAATTAATTTTTCAATTATTCAATCAAGAGAATTTTTCTTTATTGTTTTCTTTCTCAAGTTTGAGAAACTTTTGGCTTTATGGATTCAAGCTCGTGAATTACCTGTTATTGTCAGGGCTCGTCGACATCGGAACAATATCTGATCGGCCTCCCCGTTTTTACGTCTACGTCAAGTTTATATATGAAAAAAATTTCAGACAATGTATATAGTGGTTAAAAAGATTTTAACTTTAATGTACTATCTTTTAAAAATTATATTTAATGTGAACTCACCATATAATTTTGACTATGGTCATCATAATTTTAATACGTTTGATTGATTGACTATATATATATATACACACACACACATCATAGATTACTTTACTTTCTCACATGAGCTAATATTTTACGCTTAATAATTTACATTATTACTTTTAAATTTAATATAAAGAGGAGCTCTAATAATATTTATTTATTTACCTACAGGATAATACAATCTCAATTCTTATTTTTTTAGATTTATTCCATAATTACGCATATCAAATTAGTAACTAAAATAAAAATTATTTATGTTTAAATTAAGATAATTATAGTTGGTCACTCACTATGAAATTTTTATGAAGATATATAACTTGCTTTCTATAGCTATCAGCACTGCTCATGTATGTTTTATAAATTAGTTGTTAATCTGACATATTAAATTACTTTTACTTTGTAGAAATTTTTTTTTTTTACTTTTAAACTGTGTAAACACTATATCACCATTCTAGCGTAGAAAAAACCTCACTCTAAATGGCTTCAAACCAATCTTTAAGTTGTAAGTTGAATTGAAGTATATACTATTGCTACTATGTATATATATTTTTTAAGAAAATCATGTTAATACTTTTTAAACATAAAAGAATATTCTAACCTCTGATATTATAAAAACTAAATATAGCCAATTGAATGATTAGCAAACGAGAACTTACATCTGAAAAGCATAAATAATAAGATAAAGAGGAAAGATAATGGCATTACCAACAGTATTATAAATAGCAAACTATAATGTAAAGTTAACCATTTTGTGGAGCCCAGCTACTGGCTATAAGCATCGATGTTTTCATATATATACTTTATAATTTATTAAAAAGGATCATATAATCTTATATAATAAAATTGATTTAATACTGAATAGTAATATCGTTGTAATACTATCGTTATTAGAGAAAATTCTTTATAAACCAATATGTTCTTTACGATATATAAGCTATGCACTCTAAATTCTTGTGTATTTTATAGAACTAAAAAAATTGAATACGAACCTCTAACATGTTGCTCTCACAATAGCAAAATTCATTTAACAGATGTGGATATTTCAGAAGAGTTATATATCCTATATACAATACAATTGTCGTAGACAAGTGAGTTATAATAGCATTTTTTTATTCACATCGTTTAGGGTAAGATTTGATAAGGACCTTGCATCAAAGAAAAAAGAAATTTTATATTTAGAGCATATGGCAAAATATATCATAATCTCCCTACTCTAATTTCGTAAGAAAATAATTCTTCATACTTTTAGTTTTACTTCTATAATACAAAGAATGAGCTATAAAATTGAATGAGAATATTAGATAACATAAATATGAGTGAAATCACAACTAAAAGCTAACGTGAATATGAGTCAAATCACAACTAAAAGTTTAATGGACATATCGCAACTAAATTCATATGCAAAATTCCTTTGTGAATTGAATAATCACCTATCTTTTGAAAACTTCAAGATACTAATAAATAGAGATATTGTACTAGATTAATGTGTTTATAACTCATAAATAGTAGATCACATGGCCACTGGGTTGAAAGAAACAATGACAATATTTTATTTGAGAATCTTGAGTTGATGATCAATCCCAAAAAAAAAACTTTGTTTTCTTTTTTATTTTTACTCTCTTTTTATTAATTTAAATAATCATGATATTCAACCACATGCATTGCACGTGCATCTCAACTAGTATATAAAAGTACCCAGAGATTACTTTATCGGTCGTGATTAACACTGGTGATTTGCATGGTTCATATTAGTCATAATAACAGCATCCACAAGCATCTATGCCGGAGTAAAGTGACTAACTGGAAGCATGCATACCTGAATTGGTGCTAATCTGGGAGGAAGCATTAGACCAGCATCATCTCCGTGGGTCATGATAATACCACCAACAAAACGAGTACTGATAGCCCAGGAGGTCTGCCATATATATTGTCTTTGTCCATTTTCATCAGTGAACTGTCAGTTACATAAAGAAACACATATATTACATTTAAAAACAGCTATAAGAAAAAGTACATAATAGTTATTACGGAAAACTCCAATCCTTGGAATGGAATAATAACTTAATCCAGCATGAAGACATTTAGAAATTTAACCATTTTCTAACCTAAGCTCATGAAGCAAGAAACTTAATAGCAATAATAACTTATAGACAGCCAACTCCAAGTAACGATGATTAACTAATGCAACAGCAGTGCTGTATAGGAATCAAATTTTCCTTGCTACTTTGTGAAATTCATGGATATCAACTTATCATCCAAGGCAACCTAACCTTCAGATACAGATACAGGAGGCGACAGGCATGAGATGTTTTAAAATTATTATTAGGTCCATCTTTTGTGCTAAATTTGTCATCCAAGGCGTAAGTTGCAGGAAAAACAAGAATTCAAGACAACACGATAGAAGTGTGTTTCTAACTCTACTAAATTTATATCAGTAAAAAAAAGTATCTGATTTTTCAGGAGGAGATATCTAATTTGTGTATCTCATGTAAATGATGACCAAAGTTCTTAATAATGAATCAGTATCAGTCCCATTCTTTATGATATACAGGCTTCTTCACAAGTTTTCGGTGGTCCTACTTTGTCATTGTCTTCTCATCACCGGAATTATCTTTGTCCTCTCTCTCTCTTGAGTTATTAGATTCTTATTCCCTTCTGCTAAGAGAAACTTTTACAATTAAACAAAAGAAGCAAATGCTGGAGTTAACTGACATAAACGGAATAACCTAGAATGTTTTCCATTAATAATAATTATAATCATAAATGAGTATTTGACATATAATCTCCATGAAACTAAGAAAGCCACAGAACATTAAGGTTTAGGAAAAGATGTATCACAAGACATAAAAAACAGGCTGTCATTGATAGTTATCAAGCTTAAAACCAAAACTCAACTATCCATACATCTTATGCAAATGTCTATTAATAAAATAACTTCATATAGACAACAAAAGACAGCTCATATCTGAAGTAGAAATGGGGTGAATAACCTGTGTACCAAAGGCACGAGAAAAGTTTTGGCCAAGGTTGTGGCTGGTTCCTGCTTGTAGTGCTTTCCTGTCACCCATCATAGCTTCAATTGTATAAGTACAAGCGGCACCAGCAAATGTTTCAGCCCTTGATTTCCTACCTACAATAACAGGTATTGCAGCTTGCTCATAAGCAAATTTTGTATAGACATCAATCATCTGTAGTGCCTGCAACACAGAGATATAAAGCTGAATGAATAAGCAATAGAAATTCGTTACAGTGAAAGGCCATAAACTTAAAGACAAACCTCCTCCTCTGCCTCTTCAGGTGTTGCATGAGCTGTATGGCCCTCCTGCCATAGAAACTCAAGAGTCCTTATAAATGGCTTTGTCCTCATTTCCCATCTCGTAACGTTTGCCCACTAATGAATAGAACATAGTAGTCCGTGAGGAGATTGATAAAAGATTGACAATGTTAAGGGAACTTCAGAAATCACAATTGACTCTAACCTGATTAATCATGAGAGGAAGTTCACGATAACTCTGAATCCACTGTGTAAACATGTGATTTACAATGGTTTCACTTGTTGGTCGTACCTGCCAGACCCTCAAAAATGGAAGTGACATCATTAAGGTCTAGCATCAAACATAGACTTCTGTTTGAAATATTAGTTCCCACTAATCTTGAAAAAGAAAAACATGAGTTGAAAGATAAAACAGTTGAAATATAATTTTGGTAAACATACCACAAGTTTTTCTTCAAGTTCCTTTCCTCCTCCAATGGTAACCAGTGCTAGCTCTGGACTAAAACCTTCAACATGGCTTGCTTCCTTCTCTATAAATGAATATGGTATAAACTGCATCAAAAGAAGATAAAATGTGTTCAGATGCCCCAAAAAAAATCTCAATTAATGCCATTAAATAACACAAGCATAGACACATTCTTCTATGAGGATGGGTTGGGCAACGGAGCACGAGTTGCACGATACATACAGCTACAAAAGCTCCACATTCTTAGATGAGCTGCCAGAGAGCCCCAAAACCTCCAACATAATAAATTTTGGCAAGAAGGCTATACAAAGAACCTTGGAAACAACTTGATAGAAAGATTGACCTACCTTTCTTGACAATGCAGTTTAAGCTCGTGCAACCAAGGAGCATGCCTCCAAATGTTCCTAGACCGTGAAGATTCTATATGATAGTCAGTAAAATTTGCTATAATAAGAATCGCAATTCTTTTGTGATATAAATTAAGGCAGGCAATCCAAAGGGATCAATACAATGTCCTAATTAGAGCCAACTTCCTAACCTGAGAGAAGCCTTCTTCCTATCTTGAGGATGCCGAGGGGGTTTCTATTAGAAGTGTCACATCAATGTTTTTTCCTTGACAATTTGGCGCCTTAACACATTTTCTCGTGGCTCCCATAGCAAACAAAAAAAATAAACAATCGAAAACACCTCTCCATCATTTGCCCCTTCATTTTTTATCCAAGTACCACCATAGCCTCGAATAAAGCCCAACGCCATATCACGCTCAGGCTGACCTCTACTCTCCTTAAAAGCCCATGCCAACCTCAATGCATAATCCCTGACCCCTAAGATTGTGCCCCTTTGGTTCTCTTGTGACAAGAAAAATGTAACCTTCTATCTTCTGTCCCTAACTCCGACAAACTACAGAGAAGTAATACTCTCTCCGCCGCAGCAACCATCGTGCCACCAACCGAGACAAGGTTGCCATCAAGCCCTCTCTGCCTCATTCTGCTAAAAACATGGTAACTATCGAGTAGCATCCTTAAAAAATAGACTGATCAAAACCTAGCATATGATATGATGAGTTTTCTTTACTTGAACCTTCTTCCTACTGCTATGTTTGTATCCCAGACCCTAATATTTGGCTACATTTCTAAAGCCTACATATCTCCATGTCTAAGACTCTGCTACATGTCCCCACGCTCCATGTCTGAGACCTAGCTGTCTGAAATGTCTCCATGTTTGAATCAAAGTTCCTAGATATAATGTGGGTGTTCAGATTATCATTGTGTCTAACCAGTTCCTTCTGACTAGACGCTGACTGATAGTCTATTAGTCAAGTCGATAAAAATGTTGCAAATTCGTAATGAGATAATTAATTGCTAAAGATCAGAAAGATTATTAGGGATGGTTAGGTTGGTGATCTTTTCACTGAGGCATTATCCAGGAAAAGTTTTCGAGTTTTAAATAACAAGAAGAACATGGAAAATATAACTTGAGGGGATATCAGAGTAGCTAGTGTATCGGACCAATTTGCTTTGTTCCAGCATTGAGAAACTATACAATTGCATCCTATTTGTTTTCCTATAGATATTATCTCAGCATCACTCTTTGTGAGTCACCTTCCAAACATAACAGCCATGAGATTAGTACTGATACGTAAGACCAAAGAATTATCGCCGATCCCATTTCCGTGTAAGCTAAGTGAATGACTTTGATAGGACAGCTAACAAGATTCAATTAGCTCAAGCTTCAATTAGCTCAAAATTTAGTTGAATTGATTAATCTTAATATGTATGATATTTTTGCTTTCACATTTTGAACTAGAGTCCAATGAGTAGAATTTTGAGTGGATTTTTAATCTACTTCTAAATATAATAAATAAAGGTATCATGTAAATCAAACTAGGAAAGACAGTTCATATTGCAATTGCATGCAAACACACATTATAGTTTATACATATTTGACTTATAGATCAGAGTCTGACAAAAAGAACTTTGATTGGACTTTCAATCTAATTCTTAATATAATAAATGAAGGTGTCATATAAATCAAACTAAAAAAGAGTGTTCATAATGCAAATGCTTGCAAATGCACATTGTAGATTATAAATACTCCATTTGTATTCAGATAGCAATTATCTCCCACAGCTAATAAAAAATCTATAACCTGTGCTCAAGGAAATACCAAGGGTTTTAGAATCCAACATTTCCCCGGAAAACAACAAAATGTCATGCAGACAACATACACCCAAAACTCTCATCTCCCGCTTAAAAAAGCATTACATAATAAACTCCCAAAATGAACACAGTTGAGCTTAAAGAAGAAGTTACACACCTGAGGAAAGTACATGTTGCTGTGTCCAGTTTCCTTAAACCTCGCATTCAAGTAGTCCTTAAAAAACAAAAAAGTAAATTAAAATCGAGATAAATAATAGAATTAAAATGGAGTAAACAATATTTCCAACATTATACTATATTATCCAACTAATATACACCTAGCAAATATGCCCCAGTAGTAAACAAAATGCAATCCTCATGCTTGGAAATAAAAATTAGAAGAGCACAATTTGGCGGGAAAGTTAGCTCCTAAATTGTCAAAGACGAAAACTTTTAGGGGGTGTTAGTCAATTGGGACATTTTCAGGCAAAGTGGGATAATTGTTAAAGTGGAATAATTTTTCGCTAGTGGGATATTTTAGTGGGATAAATAGGAACAATTTGATGAAGCAGGATATTTTGATAAAATAACGTAGGATAAATTTTTATAATCATGAAATATATATTTGTGCATTTTGAAGATATAAATACTATTTATGTATTTTTAACTTACTGTTATTATTGATAATTACTTATAAGAATGTTCTTTACTATTAAATAACTTTTGATTAGACTATAAGATATTGACAATTATTATTATAATGATGGTCTAATGACGGTGATAACCATAATAGGAAAGAAGTAAAAAAATATATAAAAAATAAAAAATAACAAAATAAATATGAGTTCTAGTTTTTTACTACCTAGTTCCAAGCTAAAACTTAGAATAATTTGAGAGACTAGAACTCTCATTTTTGTATAAAAAATAAGAAAATGGGATAATTTTGTACTATTCTAGTTTTGTTAGAGTTCTACTTGACTAACACTGTAAAATTTTGTTTAACTTTTAGTTCTATGTGATTCCAATTTTAAGTTCTAGGTGACTAAGCCCCCTTAGCGATTAAGAAGTAACAAGTAGTAATATTATACCTGAATTGATTCCCAAATAGCATAACCATAGGGACGAATAACCATCGTCCCGCGAACTGGCCCATAATCAGCGAGCTCAGCACTGGCAATGACATCGAGATACCAAGCGTTGAAGTCCACCGATCTCGGAGTCACCGCCCCCTCTCGATTCGACAACGACTTCCGATCCTCCACCGCCGGAGCAGGCGCCGCCGCCGTCTCCTCCTTCGCGACGCTCTGGGCAGTGAACCGCCGCCGGCCGTCGCCGGAGATCGAGGCGGCGGTCTTGAGAACGGAGGGGCGGAGGAGGAGAGAGCAAGGGGATTTTAGGGTTAGGGTTTTGGATGGGGAGAAGAGGAGAGCGAGAGAGGGCAAACGGAGAGCTCCCATTGGAGATGAGGCAAGGTGAGGATTGGGAGAAGGGGGTTTTTATCCTGACGTTTATGCATAAAAGTCCAGCTGTAGATCTTTACCTTTTCTTACTTACTCTGCGTCTTGTTGATGGAGCCCGGGAGTAGCAATTGGGCCGAACTGGCCCGACATTTGCGTGGCCCATTTTATGGGCTACCAAGGGTCCGGCCTCTTGTCTTACAATGGTGCAAGCTAATTGCTCGGTCCATTAAAGGGGTTGATTGAGCCCATCCAGGACAGCCATAAAAAACTATTTATGACTTTTTTTTATTTTTCTAATAAATAGACAATTGGTGTGTGTGTATGTATATATTCAATCAATCTATTAAAAAGGCCTAGCGCAACTTCTCTTAGAGCTCCTCAATTTTTGTCGAAGTTGCCTGCTTCAACGAGTTCTGAGGCAGCTGTCTGCTTCAACCAGTTATGAGAATGAAAACACGACGTGGCACCTCCCCAACTCTTCTAGTTCTGTCCTTTCTTTTTCCTTTTTTTTCTTACTCTCAATTCTCAATTAGAACTATCAGATTCAAATTCAGATCGGCTACAAGATGAAAGAGAAAAGGTGAGGCCTTTTGTTTTCGAGAGACAAAATCAACCAATTTCTCCTATTGCCATAGTTCTCCCTCAGATCCAAAAAGAGGAAGCTCCACTTTTTTCTCCTAATGTAATTGTTGTGGAATTTTAGTCCCCTCTTACTTACTATGATCTGTGCAAGTTGAAAGTCAGCCCACAATTAACAATGTATAAAACAACAACAATCAAGAAGAAAGAACACCGAGATTTACGTAGTTCGGTCGCCAACTTTGACCTACGTCCACGGGGCAACAATACGAGAACTCCACTATATATTAGGGAGAACTATAAGAGGAATCACTCAACTCTCGCCTCGCAATCTCTCAACCTCACATACATAATCAACTCACATATTCTCTCTAAAACCCTCTCCTTACAATCTGTTGAATGAACAAAGACTGCGAAACTCTCTCCCAATAATGTAATATTTTGCACGGAAAAATACTACAAAACTCTCGCCTCTCGCACAATATTCTTGAATCAGACTATGTCCTCTGCTAACCCTAGATTATAAGAATATTGGCTCTCTCTCCTCTGTTTGGTTTTTCCTCCAACAATAGAATTTTATATATATGGAAACTAAAACCCTATCTCTAGCCTAACTTCATAATTAAAATAGGATTCGAACTCCTAATCATGATGAGACTCAATCTCTTAATCATGATAGATCTATAACCCTATCTAATTTTCATAAAGTTATACAAAGAATCAAAGACACAATCCCAACAATCTCTACCTTGGATTTGATTCCCAAACTCCCTTGAAGATATATCATTGTTGTCTTGAAACTTTGCCTCTCCCGCTAGCATCTTCTATTCTTTTTCACTTCAACTAGTTGAGATGCACGTGCAATGCACGTGGTAAAACTTTTATCATTTATTATAAATTTTTAAATTTATTTAGGAAAAGATTTGTTATTTAATTAATGAATGTAAGCAATGGGTCAAACATATAGACGTAAAATAAAGTCACTGGACCTTATGCGAAGTCAAACCGAATGAGTTGAAATCTTTTAGACATTTGGATATAAGAACTAATAATTACACTAATAACCTCATTGAATGAATGAGTTACTTGGATTGAATATTAAATCTTTTGTCCTATAACAAAATAATATGAGCAGCATTCAAGATAGAATGCAATAGATTTTGTTCAACAAGCGCAATATGTTTTCAAGAAAATACAGGTCAAGTACGGACCACCTTACATTCAACATAGACAATTGTCTAACATCAGTTAATCACTATGAAGTCAAGCTCTTCTCATGTATGAATAGCTTCCACCATGTCTTCTTAAGACATTAAGAGAAAGGATTGAGTCTTGAAAGGAGACCTCAACCGAGTAATACATTTTTGAAAAAAATTGGGTGATTACAATCCACTTACATATAATCATCAAAATCCCCAACCAAAGAACAAAATGAAGAGTATCTTCATTACATCACACCAAAAAAATATAAAACCCCCTAGCTGTATACATCAAAAATCAAAACAACTACTAACATACATCCAAAAAATGGAACATTAGCAACATTTAGCAACAAAGTATAGAGCTTAAAAAACATCTTCATTCACCAAAGACCTGAACTCAACTAAATAGCATCAAGTTGTTGGTGTCCTAGCAGCTCCCCACGTCTCTTATTGTTTCGCCATGGTTTTATGGTCGGAAAGGCTAAAACAATAAGGACATATCAAGACATATAAATTTCTGAACACAGTTAAATGAACATGAAATAGAGATGCATAGGGAATTAGAGCAGATCACCTAAGTATTGATCGAATCATTGATATTGAACAAAGCAATATAGAAATCAATCTCTCCTATAAGGAACATTCTTTTTAAACAAATACCAATTACATGTATAATACATCTTTAGATACAGACAAGAAAGAGGTTAAAAGAAAAATAGGAACCTTGATTAAGGTTGGCCTGTCCTTAACAGCCTTTGTCTCTCTGATTGCAGCCCGGATCTCATCATAGCCAGTATTCCCATTCTTAACCCAGCCAGTATTCGAGCATTTTATTGTAGAAAATAGACATTCTTACCTGCTCAGCAACCATTGTGCTCAATTGTGCATCATTCGCCTGAAAAGCACAGGAAAATATAAGTACTTGTTATATCTTACAAGTCAAAGCATTTTTTATTCCTCTCATGCATTACGACCTAAAATCTACAATTCTAAGCAAACAAAGGTTTCCTTGGGACCTTGTATAACAGGTGCAGTGCAATTTCACTGAATGCTCGAAGTATCCCCATAGAAATCTCACTGAAAAAATAAATTTTGGGATGAAAAGGTCAGCTGTAACTGAATCTGTGCATATCCAAATCTATTTCAAAGTAATTTTCACCCTGTCCAAATGTGCAGATAATTTAGATAAATAACATAAAGGTGTTTGCTCAATAATAAAAAAGGATGCATTGCGCTCTTCTGACTTCTTCAAGTCCACATGAAACTTTATCAGATGATGATGTATGGAAAAAAATAAATAATAAGCAAAAGGCTTTAATGTATGATGTTTTTTCTTCTCTTTTTTAACTTGGAGGTTCCTCCTCATAAAACAAGACTTTTCCCTTTTCCCTTTTTTTTTCTTTTTTCGTCTATACATGTGAGAGAAGAAACCAGTAACATAATCGCTGCAATAAGGACATATAAAATCCTAGGCAGTAATTTTATCTAAAGTCAAACTCCATGAGAGTCTCAAATCATAGTCATACCTCCCTACTAAAGCAAGTAGACTCATATGTTACACAATAGTAGATTCATGGTGTCAGTAGCCATTGACATCGTGAAAAAACGTGAAGTAGCCAAGGGAGCTTCAATATTACATATCACCACAGCTCTAGAAGCAGTTATGAAAAATACCCCTATGACCAAGAAAAATTGGTTATGTTACAAAATAATGCAGAGAACTGTAACAAACAAAACACTCTAGACACCTCCATTTACCATGGTAACATCGAATAACACTACACTCGAAAGTATAATAATTGGTTACATTATGAATTGGTTTGTTTGAATACTAAAATTCTAACACACGTAAGTTTGTAGCCAAGAGGTGATGTGCACACACATAATAAGGCCCCAAAAAGGATCGCTTTTGAAAAACATTCTAGCATTATTTCATAGGAGAAAGCGACGACTGATTCGAGTTGGCTGCAAGCAAACTAAAATAAAACGCTAACTAATATGCAAGTAGGGTTGGGCAAAGTGATTCTTTGAAGACCGAATCATAAACAAGCACAGAGACTTCCATAAAAGACACAAGTAAATTCAAGAAGAACACCAAATATTTCAAGTGCCTCCCTAAGAACATATTTGTTGAGCACGTGAAAGAAAAAAGTTTCGCCTGATCTCCAGTAAGTGACCTTGCGTTTTCAAGGTCACAAGAAAACCTATTTATATTTTTTATTTTTAAAAGGTCAACAAAAGGTGGATGTTCAAGGATAATCATAGTATCAAGGTTCAAGAGTCATCGAGCCTAAGTTTATCTATAATGTAATGTATATAGGACACTTCTCTAAAAAAAGCTATAATGTAATATAATACTGTAGGCTGTCTAAAATTTATAATAAGATAGCTGATTCCCCATCAAACACTGATGCTGAAGGTTACAATATGACGACTTTCAGAAAGTCATTCCAGGTAGATTAATGGAAATTACAATCAGACGATCTTCAAGACAACAACATGGCTGAAATCACATTAGCAAACTATCAGAGATGCTGATGAGCAGTGTAATGATTTTAGAAAAGCGGGAAGATCTAGAGGGCCATAAGCAAATCTTTAGCATGCTGAGAAGCTCACTATCAAGATATCTTAGTGAAGATTGTGACCTGCAGTTGATAGAGCGTCATTGGGACATCTCAATTATCACAAACGACCTGAATAGGACCTTTCTGATTGGTCATTGGTGTCATCCATATATAAAGACAAAGGAGACATGCACAGCTCGAACACAGCTCATCAACCGCTGCCGAACGCAGCTCATCGCTGCTCCACGCAGCTCATCAACCGCTGCCGAACGCAGCTCATCGCTGCTCAACGCAGCTCATCAACCGCTGCCGAACGCAGCTCATCGCTGCTCAACGCAGCTCATCAACCGCTGCCGAACGCAGCTCATCGCTGCTCCACGCAGTTCCTCATCAACCGCTGCCGAACGCAGCTCATCGCTGCTCAACGCAGCTCGTCTGACTTATTCAAACGTGATCGTAACAACTTCGAAGCTGTTCTTTACCCACGATTTGGGGAATGGTTTACGTGGGTTATTACACCCGATTAATGGGGTAACTAATCCCCCACTTAGGCGCGGATTATGGGGGCAGTTACACCCCTAATCCCCCTATAAATATCAATAAACTCAACAGAGTTAGGGATCGGATTTTGGATAATCAGATCTTGGGAGGCTTAGATTGGATTTTCTGTGAGAAAGAGAATTAACTCTTTATACAGTCTGGGGAATCAACATCCAAGGAAGAATCCAGACATTACATATTTGGCTAATTAACCGAATCATTTTCGGTTCAAACAACTCTTGTTATCAGAGTTTGTTACTCGTTCTGAGTTACAATACTCGGCAAGAGTCATCAGCTATAAAAAGTCAGTTGTTCCAGCAAGTTGAAGTATTCAGATCGTCAACGAGAAGCAAATTCGACGCGAGCATTCGAAGGAAGCATCTCATCGCCACCGTGAAGAACCCAGTCTTAAACAAAGGAGAAAATCAAATTTATTTTCTTCTCTTTTGTACCCCGGAATTCAAATTGTAATTGAGAATAGAGAGAGTTGTAATCATTCTTTTTCTAAGCAGTTAGAGAGAATAAAATCAAATACAATTCTTTTTACTATTCTTCTTGTTACAAAATTTCCAACAAACAAAAGATGGCGACTCCGCTGGGGAATAGCTTCACTGACGAAGAAGTGGTGGTGCAATCTGATGCTCACCTCGTTGGAACGACCGTTGAGACCCTTGTAGTTGAATTTTATCAAGCCAAGTATGAGGAAGCTCTTTCCTCTGGATCGTTGAGCCCCAAAGTCAGGCGCAACACCCAGAAAGCCTCTACAGAGATCCAGCTCGCTGCAGAGAAGCCGAAGAAAGCCCTCTCCTTCGGCCAAAGCCTCAAACTCGCTCTGCAGGTTGAAGATCCTATACCCGCGTCGAAATGTGTAGTGGGTAGCAAAAGGCCTCTGGTACAAGAAGATTTAACCACTATCAACAATGACGCGGCTAAGATCCTGAAGCAAGCCAAGAAGAACGCAGCTCGAAGACGGAGGAGATCCATCCGACGAGCGCATCTTCGAGAAAACCGATCCCAGGTCCAACGCAAAGATTGCGTTTCCGAAGCCACACCCAAGAAGTGCGTTCCTATTCCAGAACGCATGCTTCGCGGCAATGAGCCCAATTACGAGCCGTGAGTGATACAACTTAAACGCGACCCTCAGTGGTGCGTTGTCCCTCTAAAACGCGGTACTGATAAGAACGCACCTGATGAGTGCGTTCAGATAAAACAAGACCCCAAGAGGTCTGTTTCTAAACGCAGGTTCAAGCCTGATGTTCCCAAACCGCAACGCTCTTGCGTTTCAACTCCAGGACGCAATGTGGTCCGAGAGGGACAACATGGGTTGAAGATTCATGTGCAACAAGAACCAGTCTCACCCAATCAAGGACAGGGGGTTGTATCCCCGTCAGATAATTCTCGAATTTCTGATTTACGAGAATTACTGTCTAGAAGAAACCCAACACAACAACCAGCTCACTCATGTCATTGTGAGAAGATCATTTCAACAGTCCTTTCCGAATGCCAATGTTGTATACCTGAGCCTCGCAGGTCGGTATTCGATAGGCTGTCCAACGTCGCAAGACCCACCAAAAGACGACGTCATCAAAAGAAGAGAGTTTCTAAAACCGAATACCCTCAGGTCACCATCAACATGACCGGCAGAGGGAAAGCCCGCCATCCTAGCCCTGACGAATCTGAAAGAAGCCATTCCCCGACCGTTCGAGAAATCTGCGACGAGTTTGAAGGAGTGTATCGACATACCCGGACACGGACGGGAGCAATCCGCCCGGTCGACTACCAGAAGTTGGCCAAAGGAATTACTTCTGATGATGAACATTCGGCAATCGTCGAATCCCAATCCTCGAGTTCTGTTGGAATGCGAGAAGTCTCCGCTTACATGACTAACAACCCCGAAGATTTAGCTAAAACAGTTAATGAACACCATGTTATGCTTCATGCACAGCAAGAGACACTTCTCCAATTAAAGGATATGTTGGCTCAGCTTCTCACTGAAAAAGGCCACAAACCTGAATCTTCCCGAAGAACAACATCGAAGGGAAAACAAAAAGCGACTGAACATTCTGATCGTGAAACTCACAACCTGGAATCCTCCTCTGAAAATGAGAAGGACACAGAAAGAGACTTGCACCCTCAGTCCACCAAAGTGGATGAGCTAGAAGCCCGTCTCAACGCAATCGCTAACAGAAGCGAGCTTCGCGAAGAGGGAGTAGTACGGCCTTACCCTGCTGAGTGGGATACAGCTCCCTACCCACCAAAATTTAAGGCCCCTACCTTACAACCTTTCGATAGCACAGGATCGCCGAATCAACACATCTACTACTTCAAATCCCAAACTGGAGACGTAGTAGCGAATGATGCTATCCTGACCAGGTTATTCATCGGTACCCTTAAGGGTGTCGCTTTCGAATAGTTTATGAAGTTGCCTGCCGGTTCTATTCAGAAATGGATAGACTTGGAAAGGCTTTTCTTAGCGAGATTCTTTGAAGATGACACGGAGGTTTCTGTTCCGACTCTTCTCGCCACCAAACAGAGGAAAGGAGAGTCCATCAAAGCCTATGTGGAGAGGTTCCGCAGCATGGCATTACGATGCCCCTCAGGTATGACTCAATCAACTCTGGTTGAAACTTGCAGGCACAATCTGCAGACTCAGCTCCTTGCCCAGATGGGGGTAGCAGAGTGTCGCTCCTGGAGACAACTGGTGTCACAAGGGGAACAAGCCGAAGAGATTGTTGCTCGAGTTAAAGCTGAAGAAGAGCCACAACCCAAGCCGCAGCAACAACGAAATCAGAACAATGCCCAGCGGTCTAAGGGAAAGGAGACTCTAGCAGCTGATTACACGCAAGTGCCACCGCCCACTAAGCAAGGCAAGGCCCCGAATCAACAAAGGGCGCCCAAGCAGTATTCATTCAAGGAAGAGCATGTGGACACCCTGTTTCAGCTCCTTCGAAAGAACAACAAATTGCAACTCCCTGAAATCAGGAAGCCAGACGAAGCAGGGAAGGTAGACGACCCCAACTACTGTCGCTATCATAGGTTCTTGGGACATCCTACCAGAAAATGTTATGTGTTCAAGGACATCTTGTAAAATCTGGTAAACGCAAATGTACTCACCTTGAAGCCCGAACAAAAGACTGTATCTACCAACATGATAGCAGTCCAGTTTGGCAACTTCCCTCCAGTGACAACCGCGAATGGTGTAGTCCCCATTCCCAAAGGGGAAATGCACTTGAAGAATACCGACATGCGTAATCAGAAAGGCAGGGGGTTGATACCTCTCTCTACCCCAAAAGGAGAGATCATGTGGGTCCATCCCGACTTGATTAAAAGTCAACAGTGGACGAATACCTCGTCCAAGAAGAAAGGAGACAAGGCTAAATCATCCAACATGATTAGCCCTTCCATGACTGAGAATGATGACCATCTCAAACCTCTCACCGACTCAGAAGAAGAGAGAATTGTCCTAACAGCATACCCAGGAGACAACGCTGGCACTCGGTCGGGAAAGACTTACTTGAGGGACTACACCCAAAATCCTCAAGAAACTGAAGAACAGCCCCAAGACACTGGGGGTTCTGCACCAAAGAAGTCCGTAGATAAAGGAAAACAGAAGGAACTCCGTTTCAACAGAAATCTTCACCAGGAGCATGGGGAGTCAAGCGAGCCTTTTCAATTCAATGTCATGGCTCAGCTGGCCAACATACCCGCCAGGATTACTTTGTATGAGCTATTGAGGTTGTCTAAAACCACCAAAGAAGCTCTAATTGAGGTTTTGAAGAACACGGAGAGCTTTATCACTCAAGTTACTCCGATACCTGAAGCGTCCGAAGACCAGTCATGCCGGTAATGTCTGCAAGCAACAAGAAGTCTACCATGCATATCTTTCACTCAGGAAGATATGCAGGTCCAGCACAAGCATGATAGGCCCTTGTATTACACAGGATACATTGGGTCATCAGAGATCAGCCGCGTTCAAGTCGACCCAGGCTCAGCACTCAGCATCATGCCATACAGAGTGATGCAAGTTCTAGGGATTCCCATGCATCGGCTGAATGCTACTCAAACTACTATTTTCGGGTTCAATGCTAATAGCACTCAGCCTCTGGGGAAGATTAAGCTTAGATGTCAGATTGGAGACCTCAAGTCAGAAGTGACTTGTTACATCATCGATGCGGACACGTCTTATAATCTCTTACTAGGGCGCCCGTGGATACATGCTAACCGCATTGTCCCATCTACTCTACATCAAGTCATGAAGTATGTCAACGATGAAGACAAAGTTCGAACCCTGATTGCGGAAAAATATCCTTTCAGGGGAGTAGAAGATTTCCATACAGATTCAGTCTTCTATTCGGAATCGCAAGAGAAAGAAGATGTTGACAGCGGCAACGAGGCGGACGTCGAGCCAGACCCCGAGGGAGATTGTCCATGGGAATTGAACTTTGATGTAATGGGTTCAGTCAAGAACAATAATAATGTACCGAGTGAGGGCGAGTGGTGCATTAATGAAGATTTTATTTTGGCGTACTTGTCTGGTGATTCTTTTAAAACAGGTACCAATCCATGGCGCGCGCTTTGTGTGGAAACATCTCTCACATTGCCAGCTAAGCCACCCTTCGCTTCAGACGAAGAAGTCGAAAATGCACAAAAGGCTTTCTTCGAAGTTCCGCCTAGAAGGAAAAGGCAGAAGCCGATTCATTTCGGTAAAGTTAAACCCGAACCACTCAAACGGGGAAGTTCTGAAGAGGATGATGGAGTGCCTCAATTCCATTATCACGAACCTAACTCCGTCCAATTAATGAAACAAATGGGGTACAACTTTAACGAAAAACAAGGTTTAAACTTTGGGAAAGGAAGACGAACACCAATTCGAATGTCTCTCACTCCCAAAGGAAAACCGCCGGATTATTATCAAAAGACCAGAAGAGGCTTAGGCTATGTCATAACGCCTCCTGCCTCAGAAGATGAAATCAGTAATTATCTGCGGCAAAATCATTCATCTGGAACATCCTCCTGTGAATCTGACGTCAGCGTCGGACCTTTCTTTAAAGGCTTGGCTGTGAACATGGTGTCAACTAGTCACCCAGATGAAGACGCAGAGGGAGATGAAGAGTTAATCGAGTCGGCTGACGACCCTTGGATCAAACGTCTTAACATCTTGTGGGATATGCGTTTTGAACAACGCGAACCGCCTACCGAAGATAAAGTAATCCAGATCAACATGGGGGATGAATCTGACCCTAAGCCTATCTTTATAGCTGAAGATTTATCATCATCCGAAAAAGAGGACCTTATATCTCTCATCCGAGAATATATAGATGTCTTCGCCTGGAATTATGAGGATATGCCGGGTCTCGACCCAAAAGTGGCCATGCATCGTCTTAACATTGATCCGGACGCCAAACCCGTTAAACAACAACAACGTCGGTTTCATCCCGAGATCATGGAAGCAATTGAGTCTGAAGTGAAGAAGCTCATAGACTCAGGCTTTGTGAGGGAAGAACAACACCCGGACTGGGTAGCCAACATTGTTCCAGTCCCTAAGAAAAACGGTAAAGTCCGTATATGCATCGATTTTCGCGACCTTAACGCAGCTTGTCCAAAAGACGAGTTCCCGCTTCCTATCACGGATGTTATGATCGATAACACCTGCGGATATGAAAGAATGTCCTTTATGGATGGATTCTCTGGGTATAATCAAATCAAGATGCACCCAGACGACGAGAGACATACTGCGTTCAGAACACCACTGGGGGTGTATTGCTACACAGTGATGCCCTTCGGCTTGAAAAATGCAGGCGCAACTTATCAACGTGCAATGAACTCTATCTTCCACGAACATCTGCGTAAGAAGATAGAGTGCTACGTTGATGATATAGCTGTGAAAAGCCAATGTAAAGGTGATCATCTTACGGATTTGAAGACCATGTTCGATATCATGCGAACACATCAACTAAAGATGAACCCGACAAAATCTTTCCTTGGGGTCTCAAGCGGAAAATTCCTGGGATTTATTGTCACGTCTAAGGGAATATCTCTTGATCCAGAGAAGATCCGCGCCATCCAAGACATGCCATCTCCGAAGAGTCTCAAAGAACTCCGAGGTCTACAAGGGAGGTTAGCCTACATCCGGAGATTCATATCTAATCTTTCAGGGCGATGCCAGCCTTTCTCTAAACTCATGAAGAAAGGAGTATCCTTTGTTTGGGATGGAGAATGTCAAAAGGCATTCGAAGAGATTAAGAGATATCTTACTCAACCGCCAGTTCTTGTAGCTCCAATATCAGGCAAGTCATTCCTGCTATATGTGAGAGCCATGGAACACTCTCTGGGAGCCTTGTTAGCCCAGAACAATGATCAAGGTCAAGAGCAAGCCATCTATTACCTAAGCAGGACTATGATGGGAGCTGAACACCGATACAATCCAGTTGAAAAAGAATGTCTCGCTTTGGTATTCGCGATTCAAAAGATGCGACATTACCTTGTTGGACAGACAATTCACGTCATCTCCAAGGTGAATCCCTTGAGAGTTCTAATGACTAAGACATCATCTTTAAACTGTCGACTAGCAAAATGGGCCATTCTCTTATCGCAATACGACATGCAATTCATGCCTCAAAAAGCGGTCAAAGGTCAAGCGTTGGCAGACTTTTTAGCTGATCACCCGGTGACAGGGACATCCAAATTGTATGAAGGGTTGCCTGATGAAGTCGCCGAAGCTTGTGTTACTCGAGAATCTACGCAAATTTGGAAACTATTCTTCGACGGTGCATCCAGAGCAAATCCTCATGGAGCAATTACTGCGGGAGTGGGGATGGTGTTCGTCTCTCCAAACGGTCATGTGATCCCCAGAGGATTTTTCTTAATCGAGCCTTGCACTAACAATGTGGCTGAATATAATGCCCTGTTACTAGGGATGCAACTTGCCGAAGGACTTAACATTCGACATCTCGAGGCTTACGGTGATTCTCAGCTCATAGTAAATCAAGTTCGAGGGGAGTACGAAGTACGTCATGAGGACTTAATCCCGTACTATTTCGCAGTGCTGAAGCAGGCTAAGAAATTCGAAGGATTTTTCATTGATTACATTCCGCGAGCTCAGAACGCTTACGCGGATGCTTTAGCCTCATTGGCGACTTCCTTGGCATTACCGCCAGGGGTTGAAACAACAGTCCCAGTCGTAGGGCGTGAATTATACTGCTCCAAAATTCCTAAAGAGGAAAACTCAGATAAGGCAACGACAGAAGAAGTCTGTGCGACCTCAATGGAATTAGAAGCCAGGGATTGGCGATTTCCGTACATCGACTATGCCATATATGGAATCTTACCTGAGGATCCCAAGGAAGCGGCCACTATCAAGCGAAAGGCCCTCCAATTCTATTATGATGCAATTTCGCAAACCCTGTATCGTAAATCGCATGACGGAGTTTTGCTTAGGTGCCTCTCTCGAAAAGAAGCAAAAGAGGCCCTAAAGGAAGCTCATGAAGGAATGTGCGGAGCTCATCAGCCAGGAGCCAAATTGGGCGATCGTCTCCGAAGAATCGGGTATTACTGGCCAAAAATGTTTTCAGATGCGGCAGACCATGCTAAACGTTGTCATGAATACCAGATTCATGGTGATTTTATCCACCAAGCACCAGGAAATTTACACCCTACATCTGCATCCTGGCCATTTGAGGCATGGGGTATGGATATCGTCGGTCCGATTTCTCCTCCGACTTCTAAGGGACATCGGTTCATTTTGGCCGTGACCGATTATTTCTCCAAATGGGCGGAAGCAATCCCGCTAAAAGAAGTCAAGACTTCAAATGTGATTAAGTTCATCAAACATCATGTCGTCTACCGTTTTGGAGTTCCGAGACGAATAGTGCACGACAACGGGACACAATTTGTTAGCTTCGGATTCCAGAGATTTTGTGATAAATTCAGGATCCAAAGTGTCGCATCTACGACATATTATCCACCAGCGAATGGTCTTGCGGAAGACTTCAATAAAACCATCGTGAAGCTTCTTAAGAAATTCGTTTCTAAAAGCCGACGCGATTGGGACGAAAGACTCGGTGAGTGCTTATGGGCATACCGAACAACAGTGAGGACTTCTACCAGAGCTACGCCGTTCTCTTTAGTATACGGCTGTGAAGCAGTACTACCACTCGAGATTCAGATCCCT
>BQKN01014497.1:0-18204 GCA_022839385.1 Asparagus kiusianus | reverse complement strand
ATGGCCCATGCCATCCCTTGCCTATTAAAACCCATCTTCAGCCAGCATGAAGAGGGGATTGGCTGCTGCTCACTAGGGCTAGCTAATCTTACAAAGGTTGAACATTGGCTTTTGCTAAAGGCTCCCTCATTTGAAGGGACTCGTCGGAACTCTCTGACTTGAGGCTCTCGGGTAGACTCGAACCCACTTACATCAGACCTTCTACTGAGAACTGAAGCTCCAACAGCAACTTCGATCGGATCGTCCAAGGGAAGCAAACTCGGTGCGAGAACCGAAGGAGGCGTCCTATCGCTACCGAAGACCCCACGTTAAACAAGGAGGGCATTCTCTCCGCTTTTGTTATAATTTTTAATTCATTAGTTTGTAATAAGTTGTTCTTATCAATACAAACAAAATCCATGTTTTCGGGAGATCAAAATTTATACTTACAGAAGATGGCGACCACAGTGGAAAAATCCGTTTATTCAGATGAATTGGTGGTGGTGCAGTTTGACGAAGTTGTTGTAGGGACTACTGTTGAGTCCCTTGTGATCAAATTTGAGGGGTACTTGCAATCATCCTCCGCCAGTGGCAATGCATCTCGCAAGTGCGGCAGGGTCGTATATTTGGCCTAGCCTCGAGTGGCTGAGGCAACCAAGCCTGAAGAATCTATCCAAGCTGTGGCGGGGGGTTCTTTTCCCCCCAAACCGGTTGAGGCCGAGCCGAAAGTCAAGGATGTAAATCCAAAGGCTGCTGAATGGGTCGTTGAATGATCCTCGCAGGCCCCTATGCAAGAGGAAACAACCTTTCGTATCGACGCAGATCACGCCTTCGCCGTCGGCATGAACGCTCCCCTTTCAAAAAGAGCCAAACAGAGGCGATGAAAAGCTTTTGCTCGTCTGGAGGCCTAATCCCTCATCTCCTGTGATAACCTGAATTACTATTCAGGTCGGAGAAGAGCTAAACAAGTGAGCCAGGTTCCCAGTTTGGACGAACCGCTCGAATCAGGCGAGCCTAACGGTTCAGGCGAGCCCCACTTCATGAGCTAGGTTCCCAATTATGGCGAACCGCTCAAACCAAGTGAACCTAACAGATTAGGTGAGCCCCACTTCATGAGTCAGGTTCCCAATTTTGACAAACCGCTCAAATCAGACGAGCCCAACAGTTCAGGCGAGCCCTACTTCATGAGCCAGGTTCCCAAATATGGCGAACTGCTCAAATTAGGTGAGCCTAACAGATTAGGCGAGCTCCACTTCATGAGCCAGGTTCCTAATTTTGGCGAACCGCTCAAATCAGGCGAGCCCAACAATTCAGGCGAGCCCCACTTCATGAGCCATGTTCCTAATTTTGGTGAACCGTACAAATCAGGCAAGCCCAACTGTTTAGGCGAGCCCCACTTCATGAGCCAGGTTCCCAGTTATGGCGAACCGCTCAAATCTGGCGAGCCTAATGGTTTGGGCGAGCCCCACTCTGTGAGCAAGAAGCTCAATTTTGGCGAACCAAGCGAATATGGCGAACTCTGCAGATCAAGAGGACTTCACCAAGTTCGCCTGACGGACCAAGTTCGCCAGAAAGGCAAAGCAACAGCTCGCCAGACAGGTGCACTGTACCTATCTCGCCTGACGGGTGAGCCTCGCAAGCTTGAACCTCGCAAACACACTCGCGCCCAAATAGGGGTGGCCACTCCATTCGCCTACACGTGCCTGACGTCCGTCTCTGACAACGGTGACGACAATTGTTCGGTAGTGGCAATGTCGCATACTTCTAACTCAGTTCAGGGTAGGCACATAAGCGTGCACATGACCGACATCCCTGATGAGGTATCCAAGAGACTCGATGAGCAACAAGCAACCATCGACTCCCTGAAGGAGATGTTGGAGCAGCTCCTAAGCGAGAAGAAGAGGAAGAGAGAGAGGACTTCGTGGGCTTCACATAAATCCTTGAAGCAGAAAGAGCGGATCCCTACTCCTTCTCACTCCTCATCCGAGTCATCTAGAGGAGCATCATCTTCCGATCATAATCCGAGAGACAAGAGGCTAGACGAGTTCCAAAGCTAACTCAACGCCTTGAAGCTCCAAAAGCATATGAATAAGCTGGGGGTTGTCAGACCATATCCAATCGAATGGGATACAGTCTCCTACCCGGCGAAGTTTCAGCCACTGAACCTCCTGCAGTTCGACGGCAAGGGTTCTCCTACCCAGCATATCTACTACTTCCAGGTGCAAACTGAACACATAGTGGGGAATGATCCCATTATGACTCGACTGTTCATTGGCACCCTCAAGGGGTCGCTTTTGAATGGTTCCGCAGATTGGAGCCTGGATACATCACCTGCAAGAAGGACATGGAAAGGCTCTTCATGGCCAAATTCTTCGACGATGACGAAGAAGTATCTGTGGCCACCCTGCTAGCTGCAAAGCAGGGGAAGCAGAGTCTATAAGCAACTTTGTCAAGAGGTTCAGGAATCGATCGCTGCATACATGTGATCAGGTTTCTGAGGCCACCCTCATTGAGATGTGCCAGAACAATCTCTCCATCGACACCCTATCTAACATGGGTGCAGTCATAGCTCACTCGTGGAAAGTCTTAATCCGCTAAGGAGAACAAGTCGAGAGCATGCTCAAGCGTATGGATGCTGAAAAGCCATGTGGATTTGAAGGAGATGATGACCAAACCAATTTCACTTTGGTAGTGGAAACCACTTCCCCTCTTGATGCCTTCCAAGAATGAGAGGTCCACTTTCTGGATGATCAAACCTCCTCACAGTCTGGTGCATCCCAAATCTTCCACTTGGTCAAACCTTCCTACAGTTAGGACCAAAGCTAAATTCCCTCGCCAACCTTTCTAATGAGGTGGCAGGTCCCCAAAACTATTAAGTTAACCGCCACCTCTAATAGCCATTTCTCCATCAGTTTTATTCAACTGGATGATGATCTGGTAAGACTATCAAGTTAATCATTACCTCTAATAGTCTCCTCAAAATTTCCCCCAACGATCCTCTCCAATAGGACGATAGGACTACTCCCACTGTCACGTTAACAGTCACCTCTGACAAATCAACTTACCAGTCCTCTTCAATAGGATGGTAAGTCCACAGAGTTTCTCAAATCGCAACAAACTCCCACCGTCATGTTAACACTACATCTCTGATAAAATCAACTTACCAATCCTCTTCAAAAGGATGGTAGGTCCTCAAAGTCGTTCCGATCGTGACAATCCCTGTCATGTTAACATCACACCTCTGACCAGAATCTACTTACTGACACTCTTTAATGGAGCGGTAGGTCCACAAAGCCGCTCCGATCGTGGTAATTCCCATCATGTTAACGATTACCTCTGATAGCCGACACCGTCATTCCTACAAATGACGTTATCCGATCAGTCGTCATACTCATATGTTCCTGAACAACCCGATCCTTTCCGAGCATTCTAATATCTTTAGAATAATCGATGGGTAGTAGCCTATCATGCGATGGCTCCTATAACAATCAATCGTCACATTCATACGTCCCTGAACAATTTGATTCCCCCAGCACCGTCTTTCCCGCAAAAGGCATCATTGTTTGATAGTGGCCTACCATGCGACGTGTCGCTATTTCAGGGTTCGTCTTTGCCCCAAGAGAAGACAAATCAGGACTCGTCTTTGCCCCAAGAGAAGACAAATCAGGGTTCGTCTTTGCCCCAAGAGAAGACAAATCAGGGTTCGTCTTTGCCCTAAGAAAAGGCAAATCAGGGTTCGTCTTTTCCCTAAGATAAGACAATCAGTGTTCGTCTTTGCCCTAAGAGAAGACAAATCAGGGTTCGTCTTTGCCCTAAGAAAAAACAAATCAGGGTTCGTCTTTGCCCTAAGAAAAGACAAATCAGGGTTCGTCTTTGCCCCAAGAAAAAACAAATCAGGGTTCGTCTTTACCCCAAGAAAAGACAAATCAGGGTTCATATTAGCCCCATGAGAAGACAAGCTTCTCCTCTTGACTCCAACAGGTATACGAGTATAAACTGTTCCCTACTTTGACGGAAAGTTCATGGAGAAAACTCCTAAGGATAACCCACCATCCTCCAACCGGTGCACGAGGTTAAACTGCTCCTTTCCTCCAACCGGTGCATGAGGCTAAACTGTTCCCTTATACTCCCACTGGTGCAAGAGTCTAAACTGCCCTCTTATACTCCCACTGGTGCAAGAGTATAAACTACTCCTTTCCTCCAAACGGTGCACGAGGCTAAACTGCTCCTTTACTCCAACTGGTGCATGAGTCTAAACTATTTCTACCCTCTGACTAGTATTCAAGGTTAAATTGCTCCCTACGCTCTTAATCCAAACGCCTCGAAAGGCTAAGGATAGAGGAGAAATTTTAGCATTGAGCCTAAAAGAAACTCCTCGACAACTTACCATGCTAAGGGCAAGAGCATAGCTAGTCCAACTCAAACGGCAGTTGGTAAAGACAAATCAAGTTCGTTGATAGCTGAGGGTTTGCTCAAAATCCTAGAAGGCGATCATCAGCTACGAGTGAAGAGGTCAACTTCACCAAGCTTGTTGGAGGGCTCCTCACTCCATCTGAGCGGGGATCACTATACGGGTCTTCATATCCAAAGTGTTCCAGACCCCATGCGGCCTAATTCAGGTCTGAAAACTTTGGAGGGGGTTCTTTAGGCAATAAAAATTACATTTAATCCTTATCAGAGAAGTTCAGAAGAAAACGGCTAAAACCTCGCCCGAAATAGCAAAAAGGGAAAAAACACAGATATCTCCCAAACCGTAAGGAATTTGGCGAAACATAGAAAGCGAGCCGAAGCCTTCGGCTAGGTTCGGATAGCTCCGTCTTGTCGAGATAGGTGATTTTTATATATAATTCGTCCAATTCCGACTTACGGTTTGAAAGTTACGGCCTATTCTTCGATCCATGCTCAGGAGCTAGCCTAACGGCTTGAAGCTCGCCTGCAGACCTAGGTCCGCCAGCAGTCTCCAGCTCGCCTAAAGGCTAGAGCTTGCCTAACAGCTTGAAGCTCGCCTACACAGCTTCGCCTGCACTTGCAAACCCGCCTGCAGACCCAAGTCCACCTGCTCGCCTGCAGTCCCAGCTCACCTGCAGTTGAAGTTGAAGCTCGCCTACAGCTTGAATCTCGCCTGTAGGCTTGAGCTCGCCTGCAGGGGTCTTCAGCATGCCTATAGGACTGCCAACTTGCCTACAGAGTTTCTAGCCCGCCTGCAGGGCCGCCAGCCCGCCTGTAGACTTGAGCTCGCCTACAGGGGTCTCCAGCTCACCTGCAGAACTGCCAGCTCATCTACAAAGTTTCCAGCCCGCCTGCAGGGTCGCCAGCCTGCCTGTAGACTTGAGCTCGCCTACAGGGGTCACCAGCTCACCTACAGAACTACCAGCTCGTCTACAGAGTTTCCAGCCCGCCTGCAGGATCGCCAGCCCGCCTGTAGACTTGAACTCGCCTACAGGGGTCGCCAGCTCACCTTCAGAACTGCCAGCTCGTCTACAGAGTTTCCAACCCACCTTTGGGGTCGCCAGTTCGCCTGCACGCTTCAGTCTGCCTGCTACAGAATCAAGTACCCACTTGGGTATGGGAGCCATCACATCCCATGCTTCAAAAGAAGAAAGCATGGCGTTCCTCACCTAAGTACTAGGTACAGCCAGGGACAGCTACAAGAATAGGATGGCTGGCTCCCTCACCTCTATTAGTGGTCAAATCCCACGAATCAAGGGATTGCCCATGCCATCCCTTGTCTATTAAAACCCATCTTCAGCCAGCTTGAAGAGGGGATTGGCTGCTGCTCACCAGGGCTGGCTAATCTTCCAAATGTTGAACCTTGGCTTTTACTAAAGGCTCCCTCATTTGAATGGACTCGTCGGAACTCTCTGACTTGAGGCTCTCGGGTAGACTCGAACCCACTTACATCGGACCTTCTACTGAGAACTGAAGCTACAGCAGCAACTTCGATCGGATCGTCCAAGGGAAGCAAACTCGGTGCGAGAACCGATGGAGGCGTCCTATCGTTACCGAAGACCCCACGTTAAACAAGGAGGGTATTCCCTCCGCTTCTGTTGTAATTTTTGATTCATTAGTTTGTAATAAGCTGTTCTTATCAATACAAACAAAATCCATGTTTTCGGGAGATCAAAATTTACACCTATAGAAGATGGCGACCACAGTGGGAGAATCCATTCATTCAGATGAATTGGTGGTGGCGCAGTTTGACGAAGTTGCTACAGGGACTACTGTTGAGTCCCTTGTGATCAAGTTAGAGGGGTACTTGCAATCATCCTCCGCTAGCGGCAATGCATCTGGCAAGTGCGGTAGAGTCGTGTATGTGGCCCAGCCCCGAGTGGCTGAGGCAACCAAGCCTAAAGAATCTACCCAAGCTGTGGCAGGGGGTTCTTTTCCCCCCAAACCGGTTGAGGCCGAGCCAAAAGGCAAGGATGCAAATCCAAAGGTTACTGAATGGGTCGTTGAACGATCCTCGCAGGCCCTTGTGCAAGAGGAAACAACCTTTCGTATCGACGCAGACCACGCCTTCGCCGTCGGCATGAACGCTCCTCTTTCACAAAGAGCCAAACAGAGGCGACGAAAAGCTTTTGCCCGTCTGGAGGCTCAATCCCTCATCTCCTGTGACGACCTGAATTACTATTTAGGTCGGAGAAGAGCCAAACAAGTGAGCCAGGTTCCCAGTTTGGACGAACCGCTCAAATCAGGTGAGCCTAACGGTTCAGGCGAGCCCCACTTCATGAGCTAGGTTCCTAATTATGACGAACCGCTCAAATCAGGTGAGCCTAACAGATTAGGCGAGCCCCACTTCATGAGCCAGGTTCCTAATTTTGGCGAACCGCTCAAATCAGGCGAGTCTAACAGTTCAGGCGAGCCCCACATCATAAGCCAGGTTCCCAATTATGACGAACCGCTCAAATCAGGTGAGCCTAATAGATTAGGCGAGCTCCACTTCATGAGCCAGGTTCCTAATTTTGGCGAACCACTCAAATCAAGCGAGCCCAATAGTTCAGGCGAGCCCCACTTCATGAGCCAGGTTCCTAATTTTGGCGAACCGCTTAAATTGGACGAGCCCAACAGTTTAGACGAGCCCCACTTCATGAGTCAGGTTCCCAGTTATAGCAAACCGATCAAATCCGGCAAGCCTAATGGTTTGGGCGAGCCCCACTCTGTGAGCAAGGAGCTCAATTTTGGCGAACCAAGCAAATCTGGCGAACTCTGCAGATCAAGAGGACTTCACCATGCTCGCCTGACGGACCAAGTTCGCCAGAAAGGCAAAGCAGCAGCTCGCCAGACAGGTGCACTGTACCTATCTCGCCTGACGGGCGAGCCTCGCCAGCTTAAACCTCGCCAACACACTCGCGCCCAAACAGGGGTGGCCACTCCATTCGCCTACACGCGCCTGACGTCCATCTCTGACAACGGCGACGACGATTACTCGGTAGTGGCAACATCGCAGACTTCTAGCTCAGTTCAGGGTAGGCACACGAGCGTGCACATGACCGACATCCCTGATGAGGTATCCAGGAGACTCGATGAGCAACAAGCAACCATCGACTCCCTGAAGGAGATGTTGGAGCAGCTCCTGAGCGAGAAGAAGAGGAAGAGAGAGAGAGGACTTTGCAGGCTTCGCATAAATCTTTGAAGCACAAAGAGCGGGTCCCTACTCCTTCTCACTCCTCATCCGAGTCATCTAGAGGAGCATCATCTTCCGATCATAATCCGAGGGACAAAAGACTAGACGAGTTCCAAAGCCAACTCGACGCCTTGAAGCTCCAAAAGCATATGAACAAGCTGGGGGTTGTCAGACCATATCCAATCGAATGGGATACAGCCTCCTCCCCGGCGAAGTTTCAGCCACTGAACCTCCTGCAGTTCGATGGCAAGGGTTCTCCTACCCAGCACATCTACTACTTCCAGGCGTAAACTGAACACCTAGCGGGGAATGATCCCATCATGACTCGACTGTTCATTGGCACCCTCAAGGGGTCGCTTTTGAATGGTTCCGCAGATTGGAGCCTGGATCCATCACCTGCTGGAAGGACATGGAAAGGTTCTTCATGGCTAGATTCTTCGATGATGATGAAGAAGTATCTGTAGCCATCCTGCTAGTTGTAAAGCAGGGGAAGACAAAGTCTATAAGCAACTTTATCAAGAGGTTCAGGAATCGATCGCTGCATACACGTGATCAGGTTTCTAAGGCCACCCTCATTGAGATGTGCCGGAACAATCTCTCCATCGACACCCTATCTAACATGGGTGCAGTCGTAGCTCGCTCGTGGAAAGACTTAATTCGCCAAGGAGAACAAGTCGAGAGTATGCTCAATCGTATGGATGCTAAAGAGCCATGTGGATTTGAAGGAGATGATGATCAAAGCAATTTCACTTTGGTAGTGGAAACCACTTCCCCTCTTGATGCCTTCCAAGAATGAGAGGTCCACTTTTTGGATGGTCAAACCTCCTCACAGTCCGGTGCATCCCAAATCTTCCACTTGGTTAAACATTCCTACAGTTAGGACCAAAGCTAAATTCCCTCGCCAATCTTTCTAATGAGGTGGCGGTTCCCCAAAACTATCAAGTTAACCGCCACCTCTGATAGTCATTTCTCCATCAGTTTTATTCAACTGGACGATGGATCTGGTAAGACTATCAAGTTAATCATTACCTCTAATAGTCTCACTACCACATATTTGCTCTAACGCAACGGTTCAAAACCGTTGCGCTAGCCATGGAACCGCTGCACTTGAGCAAGTGCGACGGTTCTCAAACCGTCTCATATACTGCCGTTGCCCTACCTCTACCGTAACGGTTTTGAACTCTATTGCGACGGTTTTTTGAATCGTTGCCCCCGCATCTAACGCAACGGTTTTAAAAGGCAAGCGGTTTTTAAGCCATTACAATAGTTTTGATTGAGCTATTGCGACGGTTTTTAAGCTATTGCAGCGGTTTTGATTGAGCTATTACGACGGTTTTTAAGTTACTGCAGCGTTTTTTTAGATATTACAACAGTTTTAAAAGACCTAACGCAACGGTTTTAGTAGGCTAAAGCTATAGTTTTGATAGATCTACGGCGACAGTTGGAGCTATTGCAACAGTTTTAAAAGACCTAACGCAATGGTTTTAGTAGGCTATAAGTATGGTTTTGATAAAGCTACGGCGACAGTTGGAGCTATTGCAACAGTTTTAAAAGACCTAACGCAACAGTTTGGATTGAGCTATCGCAACTGTTTGGATCGAGCTATCGTAGTAGTTTTGATCGAGCTATCACAACGGTTTTAATCCAGCTATTGCAACTGCTCAATCGAAGCTGTTCTTGGTTTCCTACGTCAAAATAATTATAGTATTCAATTACCTGGACAATCTTTTTAAGAATGCCAAGTCAAATTTGAATACACAATATAAAAGTGATTATGTTGAGCATAATCAACCATAATGATAAGTGCCAACATACATCAATATAGTATAAAAACTACAAAGTATTAAATCCACACTACCAACATTTCAACTCAGAAAATATCGTACCGAACTAACATTCAAACAATGTACATCAACATTTGATTACAAAACATGAAACTTCTCTGTCAAAGACTATATTCTCTATTTGTTTCCAAAAACTTGTTCCTCAATGTCAAATACTCACTAGGGCAGCGACAGCGAGACTACAGAAATAGACCTGAAAGCATCGTCAGCAAAGAGTTCAGGGGGTTCCATGATGCATTCATAGGTCAAATCTCAAGGTCACTAATTGAGAGCTCTTCGGCACCTAGCATCTTCACTTTCTGCAGTTACACATCCATAAATCTAAGGAATTAGACAAAATATTGTGATTTACTTCTAGCTCATCTCTTTGCTAACGTATAAACAGAAGGCGTAATGCATAGATACAAATCGATAATCAAGGAGTCCAAGTTTCAGTTGGATTTTATGACCATAGCAGTCTGCACAATTTATTCAGTATACATCCTAAGAAAACAATAATCACAATAAGATGGCAGATAGAATAAGAAGCCATACATCTGACAAACAAAAGCAATTTGAAATTTTTTGAATATGCTACTGGTAATGCACAGGTCTCCTGGAATCACCGTAATGAATTGAGGAGGATCATCAAGGCTAGTAGAACTGATGATGATTTCCCTCTTCAATGGCATAGCAAGGGACCATCAAGATAACACCAACCAGAAACTTCTGCTCCTATAATTTCACAGACAAAAAACAAAATAAAAAAAATCCAAATTAAGCTCAAAAATAACAACGAAGATGACTGATGATGATGACCGATGATGACGACGATGACGAGAAGCAAAACCTCAGGATTCTTGTAAGCGGAGAGGTGTTGAAACAAGAGGTTCGTGGACAGCGACAGCGAGACTACTACAAAAACTCCGGCGATCGCCGTTGCCCATTGCGGCGGCGAGTAAGCGACAAGGAACGGATATAGAGAATCCCCCCATGTAACCATTTGTATAGTTAGATGCTCCCAAACATGTACAGCTAGTGATATCTTGTGTATCGTTAGATGCTCCCAAACATGTAACTATTTGTATATTTCACATAATAAATGTACTGCATGTATACAAAAAGCACTGGGCATGCACATATAAGTTAGGCCATTAGTGATCTAGATTATCAGGTGTTCGGATGAGTTCGATGTTGGTTTTAGATACTGGTGCCTGTTTGCGATGTCAACTTACTGCTTCTATTATCAGAAATGGGTCAGGGGTTCGGTCAGTTTCTTTTGGGCATCTGTGCATGTTTATCTGCTGGGAAGAAAGATCCTTGGTAATAAATGTATGAGTTTACAAGTACAAAACTAATGCAATAGCATGAAATAATCTAATTGTACATGTTCTAGTATTTGCATCATTGGTTCTATAATCTAATTGTACATGTTTTTGTGTTAATAAAGAGTTAAAGAGTGATTTCAACATTCAAGCTGTAAGAGCTCTGGATCTCTTCCTGTGAAGACCATGGCAAGATGCTCTGGAGTGGACTAGTTGATAAGCTTGTTGATTGGACAAGGCTATGCAAATTGTCAGTTACTTAACCTGCTCATATGCTCCCTTCTAACCTGGTCATAAGGTGAGCTTTTATCCTTTTAATATCCTAAGCTTATCTGCATACTCTGATTTCTCTGTTGGTATTGTACGGGCTTGATTCCCAATTCATGCTCGCAAATGCAAATGTGCAGGCAAACGCAAATAAGCTATATTGTGTCAAATATGATTGTTTCTACCTTTCATTAAGCACTACGCTTTTTCTGGTAGATTTTCTGCCTTTAGCATACCAATTCACTATGCTTCAAGAATCAGCGCGTGCACCTCTTTGCAGTTTCCAATTTTCTTAAAAGATGCTTTATGTTCTCTTTTTAAACAGGTCCAAAAAGTACTTAAACCTCACTTGCAATTTAACTAAAAGTTAGCAAATTAAAGAAGGTAGTCTGTAGGATATCCATCAATGTAACTGAATAAAAGATGGACTGTAACTGAACAAAAAAATGCTATGTAACTGAACAAAAGAAGGACATTTAAGAGAATGCAGCCATCAGCTGCAAAATTGATGAAATTTGCGGGCTTGATTGCTGAAAACACACTCTAGAAAGCTCCCGTTAGCGAGATCTGAGCTCGATTTCTGGAGAAAACCTTAGAAAATAGGGAAGGAGAAATTACCTGAAACGAGGGTAGCTCGACGACGAGAATGACAACAAGCTCGACAACGATGGGATCGGAGAGGATATTGGAGATGAGATCGGAGAGGAAAATGGCGACGAGTTCAGTGATGAGATTGGAGATGAGATCGGAGATGAGATCGGAGAGGAAACGGCCACGATGATTTTAGGGTTCTTTTTTTACGGCGATTTTTGGGATCGGAGATGATATTCTTCGTTTAAGCGGTGGGGACAATGGGCTTTACAAACTTAAAGCTCCTGAACAAAGCCCACGAACAATTATTAAGTCCAGGAATAATTATTAGGTCTATGGCAATGTTTTTCATTAAATGTTGTATTAGACACTGAAAACTGTTATGATAGATCTCTAATGCAATAGTTAAAACCGTTGCGCCTTAACTGTTGCAGTAGATCAATTATGTGGTAGTGAGATACATTCATGTATAGAGCAAAAGAAAAATTCTGGCCAACTTCTAAAGAGAAGTTGCTTTCACTTTCAGATCAATAGCGTACAAACAACAAGTAGAGCTAGGGTTGCATGATGCTGTGCAAATATTATCAGCTCCCCCCACTTGCCAGTGCGCTGTAAATTTAGTCGGGATCCCCCAACTTGATTAAAGATCATATAATCGACAATTATTAGACAATAAGCTAAGAACTTGATGGTCTGCACATTTACTACAGGAGGTATGTAGAATATCAAACTCCAGGCATAATCCCCAAAATACTACAATGGCACACATATCATCATCTCAAGCACATGCACATGAACACGCAGATGCAAACACACACACGCACAACCACACGCATGCACGCACACATTATCATCTCCCTGATGTTACTTATATGATAATCTGTTGCCAGTGGCATTTTTACTTTGCATACAGAGAATTCCTTTATTACTTGATTAATATAACCATTATCTTCTATATTTCCGCCTTATAGAACAAGGTTTACTATGCTGATCATAAGGCCAATAACTGACAGAGTGTTCAGATACCTTATTTTCTTGAAGATTCAGTAACTTATCTTGGCTTTGAAATAAGTGCTTCAAGTCGTATCCTGTATTGTCTTTGCGTAAAGTTGTAAGCATGTCAAGAATGGTTCCATCAGCTAGGACAACTTTGAGGCCTGAAAAACAATATTCGGGTATCATATTCTTGTCTCCATTTTAATGAATATATGCATTTATTTGATATCAAAATATTCCCTTTCAAGAAAAGTTTTGTTGTTGCTGCTGATGAGATATTTGAATTAAGTGTTCTTGTTGGTTAGTTGCATTGAGTTATACTAAAGCCATCGTATCAAATTTAGGAAGGATGGTCCTTTAAAATTAACAAAACAAAATAATTGATAATAATCTTGACCTTAATTGCCCATTCGTGAAAGCGAGCCTCCAAGCTGAACAATCATGGGTACATGCCTGAGCAAAATGGTACTGATTGATAATTGTCAACCATAAGAATCACACATAGATGAAAATCAAATTATGGAGGATTAAAAAAATCAAAGCACATCACTCTCTTCATGCACAAAACAAACTTCCTCATATGTATTTGCATTTAGCAGTGCATCATTTACTAGTGCCCATTG
Source organism: Asparagus kiusianus (assembly GCA_022839385.1). Taxonomy (NCBI): domain Eukaryota; kingdom Viridiplantae; phylum Streptophyta; class Magnoliopsida; order Asparagales; family Asparagaceae; genus Asparagus; species Asparagus kiusianus. The sequence goes on along the minus strand of BQKN01014497.1, from coordinate 4,976 downwards.
CACATGACAGGTTAACTTTTTCTTGTGCCAGTTTCTGTATCCAAGAAAAAGAGTATTACTATCAACATTCAAAAAACCACAATATTCATTTCTTCTTAAGTCGGTAGTACCTTACCTATTATGCAGACTGTTAATCACACTCATCAAGAAACCAACAAATACTATTTTCCAACATATAGAAATGCTAAACCAAGAACTTGCATCACTTGGGAGTTAGAATGATACAAAACAGCCATAAACGCTAAAAAAATAAAAAATAAAAAAACTAGATGGCATATTGATAGCAACATTTTTGCAACAAAAATGTACTATTCTTAGCCCCAGTGGAAATTTCGAAAAGTTAACTTTACTTGGAATTTGGTGTAACAAATATTGCTAAATCTGAATAAGTTGACCGTGAAGTGCCTAAGCTTAAAAAACACACTTAAAAGGTTTTTAAGCATTTAACAACCTCAGGAACGTAGCAATCAACACAGTAACAAATTTCAAATACATCTAAGCACTTCAAATACCATATAATGGGTATGTCATCAAATTTGCTGCTTTGTGCAACATGTGCAATAAAGACGAATGCAATTCATATTGTAAACCCTTTCATCTTCCTCTTCATCTAGAGCTCTTCACAATCTGAGTAAGGGTTGTGCCCCTATATGCTAACTGCTCTTATATGTTTTTTGAAAGCTCCTTCAAGGAACCATGTAAAAACTAGTAAGCTAGCATCAAATTGACAGGTCAGTGTAAAAAATGTGGCCATTTCTTCTTTGCACTCAAGTGATTTCTTTGTAGCACATCCATTTTTATATAATGGACTTATTTCATAATGAAGGAAGTGATGATGATATCATTTTACATAATGTGATCTACCTGGTATTACAGCAGTAGCAGGTCACAAAAAAAGTCCTTACCCTTCATTTGCTAAAAATGTATTTAAGTTATCCAATATGCATCCAGCTTCACAGATTAGTATACCATTGACCTGAAAACAATAAGAAAAAAAGGTGAGAGAATAGGAGAGAGACCACATGTTTATTAACAGGAAGAACAAATACATAAAATTATGAAACTTTAAAAAAGGTTAGGAATTATTTCAAGAAAATCTTATAAGACTCAACATCGGTGGGATTACCAAAAAAGTCTAAAAAAATCTCATCAAGACCATTTATGCACAAGACAATCTTCTTGCTCATCACTTCATTATTCCCACCTTCATTTTCATGCAATATGGCTACCAGTAAGTTCTCTTTAGTTAGCTCTAGTATGATGCTTAGATCAAACTTCTAGCATAAGAAACAAATAAGACCTATTCATTTGGTTTACTCTAAAGCTGGTAACAACCCCCCTCCCCCCAGTAAATTACCTTTTGAAGAGCTCTGGTCTTGGCCGCTTGGCGAGAGATCTCCCTCTCATCGTCGTCTTTGAAAGCGAAGGCCGGAGGAGGAGCAACAGGGGGGCTACGACAACTTCTGCTTCTGGTGCCTCGGAGGAATCCGAAGTTGGATTCCGTACTTCTTCATCGATTGGATTGAAGAAGAAGGATTTTGTAGTTTTTTTAATTAATTTATTTATATTTTTGAGCTGAATCAGTGAATAGAGTTTTTTTAAGGGTTAGGGCAAAAGAAGCGGGGATTTTTATCAGAGGAAGAAAGGGCATCGAAAGGAGAGTGATAGCGATGAGGCCGATGAGGAAGAACACACGAACAAGATTGGAGACCAGATTGGGGATTAGCTTCGAGCTCGAAGAAGATATCAAAGATGAGATCGGAGACGAGACCTGCAGCTCGACGACGAGATTAGCTACGAGCTCGACGATGAAATCAGAGTTGAGATCGGAGAAGATGAGATCGGAAAACGGCGAAGAGATTGGCGACGAGCTCAGCGATGAGATCGACAACTAGAGATGATTTCGGCCATGGCGATCTTTTGGGAGCGGATATTAGAAAGGAGTTGGAGATTTTAGAAAGGGGTGACGATTTGAGAGAGAGGGAGGGAGGGAGATTTAGTTTAAGCGATAACATATTTAGTTAAGCCCAAACCTGCCTAAAATCGGCCCAAAGCATATTGGGCCTAGCGAAGCGGTTTTTGTAAACCGTTATTTAAGCCTTTGGTCGCGGTTAAAAGCGTTGCAAAACCATCCCCATAGACACCTAGCGCAACGGTCATAAACGTTGCGTTAGAACTGTTACATTAGAGCAAATATGTGGTAGTGTCTCCTCCAAATTTCCCCCGTCGATCCTCTCCAATAGGACGATAGGACTACTCCCACTGTCATGTTAACAGTCACCTCTGACAAATCAACTTACCAGTCCTCTTCAATAGGATGGTAAGTCAATAGAGTTGCTCAAATCGCAACAAACTCCCACTGTCATGTTAGCACTACACCTCTGACAAAATCAACTTACCAATCCTCTTCAAAAGGATGGTAGGTCCTCAAAGTCATTCCAATCACGACAATCCCTGCCATGTTAACATCACACATCTGACCAGAATCTACTTACCGACACTCTTTAATAGAGCGGTAGGTCCACAAAGCCGCTCTGATCGTGACAATTCCTATCACGTTAATGATTACCTCTGATAGCCGACACCGTCATTCCTGCAAATGACGTTATCCGATCAGTCATCATACACATACGTTCCTGAATGACCCGATCCTTTCTGAGCATTCTAATATCCTCAGAATAATCGATGGGTAGTAGCCTATCATGTGATGGCTCCTATAACAATCAATCGTCACACTCATACGTCCCTGAACGATTTGATTCCCCCAGCACCGTCTTTCCCGCAAAAGGTGTCGTTGTTTGATAGTGGCCTACCATGCGACGCTATTTCAGGATTCGTCTTTGCCCCAAGAGAAGACAAATCAGGGCTCGTCTTTGCCCTAAGAAAAGACAAATCAGGGTTCGTCTTTACCCCAAAGTGATTTGTTCGTCTTTGCCCCAAGAGAAGACAAATCAGGGTTCGTCTTTACCCTAAGAAAATACAAATTAGGGTTCGTCTTTGCCCCAAGAGAAGACAAATCAGGGTTCGTCTTTACCCTAAGAGAAGACAAATCAAGGTTCATCTTTGCCCCAAGAGAAGACAAGTCAGGGTTTGTCTTTGCCCTAAGAAAAGACAAATCAGGGTTCGTCTTTGCCCCAAGAAAAGACAAATCATGGTTCATCTTAGCCCCAAGAGAAGACAAGCTTCTCCTCTTGACTCCAACAGGTATACGAGTATAAATTGTTCCCTACTTTGACGGAAAGTTCATGGAGAAAACTCCTAAGGATAACCCGCCATCCTCCAACCGGTGCACGAGGTTAAACTGCTCCTTTCCTCCAACCGGTGCATGAGGCTAAATTGTTCCCTTATACTCCCACTGGTGTAAGAGTCTAAACTGCCCTCTTATACTCCCACTGGTGCAAGAGTATAAACTGCTCAATTCCTCCAAACGGTGCATGAGGCTAAACTGCTCCTTTACTCCAACTGGTGCATGAGTCTAAACTACTCCTACCCTCCGACTGGTACACGAGGTTAAACTGCTCCCTACGCTCTTAATCCAAACGCCTCGAAAGGCTAAGGATAGAGGAGAAATTTTAGCATTGAGCCTAAGAGAAACTCATCGACAACTTACCATGCTAAGGGCAAGAGCATGGCTAGTCCAACTCAAACAGCAGTTGGTAAAGATAAATCAAGTCCGTTGATAGCTGAGGGTTTGCTCAAAATCCTAGAAGGCGATCATCAGCTGCGAGTGAAGAGGTCAACTTCACCGAGCTCGTTGGAGGGCTCCTCACTCCATCTGAGCGGGGATCACTTTACGGATCTTCATATCCAAAGTGTTCCAGACCCCATGCAGCCTGATTCAGGTCTGAAAACTTTGGAGGGGGTTCTTTAGGTAATAAAAATTGTATTTAATCCTTATCAGAGAAGTTCAGAAAAAAACGGCTAAAACCTTGCCCGAAATAGCAAAAAGGGAAAAAAACGCAGATATATCCCAAACCGTAAGGAATTTGGCGAAATGGAGAAAGCGAACTGAAGCCTTCGGCTGGGTTCGGATGGCTCCGTCTCATCAAGATAGGCGATTTTCATATATAATTCATCCAATTCCGACTTACGATTTGAAAGTTACGGCCTATTCTTCGATCCATGCTCAGGAGCTCGCCTAACGGCTTGAAGCTCGCCTGCAGACCCAGGTCCGCCTGCAGTCTCCAGCTCGCCTAAAGGCTAGAGCTCGCGTAACAGCTTGAAGCTCGCCTGCACAGCTTTGCCTGCACCTGCAAACCCGCCTGCAGACCCAAGTCTGCCTGTAGTCCCGAGCTTGCTTGCAGACCCAAGTCTACCTGCTCGCCTGCAGTCCCAGCTCGCCTGAAGTTGAAGTTGAAGCTCGCCTATAGCTCGAATCTCGCCTGCAGGCTTGAGCTCGCCTGCAGGGGTCTTCAGCTCACCTATAGGACTGCCAGCTCACCTATAGGGTTTCCAGCCCACCTGCAGGGTCGCCAGCTCACCTGCAGAACTGCCAGCTCGTCTACAGAGTTTCTAGCCAGCCTGCAGGGTTGCCAGCCCGCCTGTTGACTTGAGCTCGCCTACAGGGGTCGTCAGCTCACCTGCAGAACTGCCAGCTCGTCTACAGAGTTTCCAACCCGCCTGCAGGGTTGCTAGCCCGCTTGTAGACTTGAACTCGCCTACAGGGGTCGCCAGCTCACCTGCAGAACTGCCAGCTCGTCTATAGAGTTTCCAACCCACCTGCGGGGTCGCCAGCTTGCCTACACGCTCCAGTCTGCCTGCTGCAGAATTAAGTACCCACTTGGGTATGGAAGCCATCACATCCCACGCTTCAAAAGGAGAAAGCATGGCGTTCCTCACCTAAGTACTAGGTATAGCCAGGGATAGCTACAAGAATAGGGCGGCTGGCTCACTCACCTCTATTAGTGGTCAAATCCCACGAATCAAGGAATGGCCCATGCCATCCCTTGCCTATTAAAACCCATCTTCAGCCAGCA
>BQKN01014495.1:0-12508 GCA_022839385.1 Asparagus kiusianus | reverse complement strand
TATGCTCATGATTTGGTTGGTTCTTTAGATGTTATGATGAAGGAGCCAACTGAAGAAGAAGTCGCTCATGAAGTTGAGGTTGGGGATTTTGATGAACATACCCTCGATATGAATCTTTTTGAAGATGATCATCAGTTGATCTCTAATTATTATTGGGGAAAGCTCCTAGTGAGGCTGCATGACCACCTGCTAAAGCTGGTTCATCCGCAGGTATGAATTTTATTCTCGAGTCACAATTATCCCTTTATTGTTTAAATTTTAAGTGACTATGTGAGAATTTTAATTATAGGAGCAGCTACTGAGACCGATAGAGCTACCATTGTCAGATTGTCCGATCAGCCTGAGGGTCTTGGTTTCTTGCTGTTGGTACGAACCAAGGGCGAGACTCAATCGTCCGCTCTTGAGTCTCAACCTCACATGAACGTAGAAGTTGCCACCACTACTGAGGTTAATCCAGTTGTGCCAACTATAAGAACAGCTAAAGAAGTTGGTTCGTATACGGTAATTGCATCTGGAGCACCTCTATCCATTCATGAAGTTGAAATGGTGAAAACAAGAGCAGGACATCAAACTGACGTAGCTTCTGCCCAAGTTGGTAAGTTTTGCCTGTTACTTGCCTTAAGATTCTGATTAATATTCCAAAATGCCAATTATGTTTCTCTCTTGCTTGTAGAATCTTCATCCGTTCAACCTAAGAGTTTCATAGATTCAGATCTGAAGCCGACGGTGGTCCCAGCTACAAAGTTAACTAACATAGCAGGTACATCGACGATCGTTATCCCTGAACAAACTACAGTCGTTGTCGAAGCTGAATTAACATCATCGAGACAGAAAAGCCAAGATGAAGGATCTTCTGTTGGACTCGGAATGTTTTCGCTCACCATTGCTTTTGAATTTCAAGAATCCAATGCATATTCTTTTGAACACTTACTTTATTTGTTCCTATTGCAGTGCCTCCTCTGTCACTACTCGAACCCGTCAAAGCATTGATGTCAGACGAAGACCCAGACAAGGCCGTTATTTGCTCTGATCTTCATAGCTTCGTCTACTTCTTAAACATCATAATTGATAGAATTGTTCTCAAGGGGTCATCTTTTAACAACTTCAGGAGATCCCTCAATCGGCATGTGTTAGGGATTAGAGAAGAAGGATATCCTGACCTAGCTGATTCTATTGAAGCATATTTGCCTCATCTAAAACAATAAATCAAGCATCTGAGGGACCTTTAGGCTAGTGGTGATTCTTCTTACATAGCTGCCCGAATAGACTTAAGGCTGAAGGCATGACGTGATTCACAAAATTCAGTTGAATACGAACTTCAGAGATTACGAAGGCGTGTGCCCTGATGATGGTGAATATCCAAGAAGATTAAAGCTAAGGCTGATTTGCTTCAAGCTTTAGAGTCACGTCAAACCGAGATAACCTGCTTAGAGAAAGAACTCGAGGAGGCTAACGATACCCATGGCATTTTGGAAATCGATTTACATGAGGTGTAGTGTGCTCAAACGGACATATTCAAACAATTTGAACTCTAGGATAAAAGGCTTATTAGGATGGAACAAGAGGTTATCAAGGCACATAACACCAGTGAAGAATCCCTAAAATCCAGCCTAACGACGAAGTTCGAACAAGCCTACATAGAAGAACTCTTAAGACTTGAAGAACAAATCTGTAGTTATAAGGTGTCTTTAGATTAATAACTCTTTCTTGTATCGGCACTTTTTTTTGTATCTCCTTAAAATTTTTCTCATGAATAAAGAACATTTTTTTGCTCATTTAAGTCTTATCATGATTACTCATTCTGATTAGAATAAATAAATATAATACTTGTAGGATTTTTGGTAAACCCTCAACCGTCAATGGGTTTGATGTGCCTTTATCGATTACCATTTGAGTCAGGCTAGTATGTAGATTGTCTAAATCCATTCTACATGTAACATTATACTAAAAGAATGAACTCATTTAGATTTTATGCTATAATATTAAATATATAGGCTACATGTGTTAGATGCAGGCTTATCTCTAATAAAGGATCGAGATAACGTCCCCCATGTATAAAGGCATGGATTTTGGATGTTGAAAGATTATGTCTTCTCTTGGGGCGAAGATGAACCTGATGTTGGAGGGAAAGAATTTTATATTCTATCTCTTTCTTGTCTTCTCTTAGGGTGAAGAGGAACCTAGTGTTGGGTAGGAAGAATTTTATATTCTATCTCTTACTTGTCTTCTCTTAGGGCGAAGATAAACCCGGTGCTAGAGAGGAAGAATTTTATATTCTATCACCTACTACACGAGAAACTCAAAGTGAGATCTCCACTTTGAGAATCCTAAAATGGAAAACTAAGAGTGGGATCTCCACTTCGAGAATCAAAAAGATCCGGATAACCCTAACTTTTATAGTATTGGTTACCTAGTTTTAAGATGAACTTCTTTTTTATCAAGATGAAATTCCAACTTTAGCCTAAGCTTTAGAAGGGTTTGACTGAAGAGGAATGAATGGAAGTCTTTCGTTTTTGGAAAGGGAACTCTGGTTTTGGTGCTAACTATGGGAAAGTTTTGACCAAGGTAGGATTTGAGGTGACCCTTACTGTTCAAAGGTTTGGTCGTTCAGTTTGGGTGGAAGTCTTTTGTTTATCGAAAAGGAATTTTGGTTCTAAAAATAGACCTCTCATTCATGGAAGGAATTGAGAGGGGATTTTGGTTTTGGCCTAACTGTAGGAAGGTTTGACCAAGAAACAACGGGATTGGAGATACAAATAACAGTGGGAATGTTGACTTGTACAAATCACTCGGTGGGTTTTTTTCGTGTTAAGTTGCATGGACTTAATACGAAGGGGGTTTGATAATCGCCTTGGATTAACAGATTGAAATTTGAATGTTATGTTAGGACTTCAATAGTAGGAGTGTCAAAGGTTTCGACACAACTAGAGTTTGAATGGATTTAACTACGAAGAATTTTGGTGGACTCACCGTCAATTGATTTGATCATTGAGGGATTTTATGTTGGAGAACTGTGAATCATCAAGCACTCCATATTTAAACCATGGGAGCTTTGTCAGGAAAGATTGACCGGATTAAGTCATTGAATCATATCTCGACTAAAGGGTACTTGGAAAGTCACATTAGGGGTTGGTGGAATCGACCCTGGTGATTGAAACCATCGAAGAACTGAATGAAAGATAATAAACCTTCGCAAAAGAAACCAAGAAGGGTCTTCGGCAATTGTTGCTAAGGGAGTTGAAGCAAATTGAATGCATCTCACCCTTGGAGGAATTTAGAGTCCAAGTGGTAGGGTTTTAACCAATGTAGAAATGATTAAATAGCCATATTGGAATGTCCTTAATCATTTTTATAATAATTAAGAATGAATTATTGAGATAACTGGTCTTTATCTTGAATAATCAACCTATTCCGGGTTATCTTTAAGAATGTCATGCATAGTATTCTCCAGAAACTTCTTGTCAAATAGGTTATCCGGAACATACTAGGGATAGTACTTTTTCAGGAACTTCTCATTTATTAGCACTATGAGTTTGTCACCGTCTTGGGTGATCAGGTGATATGTGTCATTTGAATAAACCTTCTCTATCATAAATGGTCCTTTCTATTTAGGTTGGAATTTGTCTTTCTTTTTAGAATTGAGTATCATTGGTCGTCGGACGACAAGAAACAAGTCTTCTTCCTTGAAGATCCGTTACCGGACTTTCTTGTCCAAGACCCTGGAAATTCTGGCTTGGTAGAACTCAATTTGCTATTAAGCTTCCAAGCATTTTTCATTTAACATCTCAAGTTCTTCGAGACGTTTCTGATATTGTTCTTCCGTCATCATCCCCGTTGTAAGGGCGATGCGGAGGGAAGGAATTTAGATTTCTAATGGGAGAACGACTTCACACCTGTATACTAGGGAATACAGAGTTTCTCCACCAGGCATGTGGACTGTGGTGCGATAGGCGCAAAGAGCTTCACCAAGTTTATCATCCCAGTCTCGCTTATTGGTTCTCACGAGCTTTAATAAAATCTTTACGATGGTCTTGTTGAAGGCTTTAGCCAATCCATTCATAGTGGGATTATATGTCGTCGACGAGACATCTTGAATTCTGAATTTTTTATAGAATTTAATGAAGGTGTTGCTGGCAAACTATGGGCTATTGTCATGTACAATTTACCTCGGAGCATCGCATCGGTAGATAATATGGTATTTGATAAATTTGACAATATTGTTTGTCTTTACTTCTTTAAGTGGAATTACTTCGGCCCACTTAGAGAAGTAGTTGGTGGTTGCTAAAATGAAACGGTCGTCTTTAACAGAAGGATGAAAAATAGGACCAACGACGTCCATTCCTCATGTCTTGAATGGCCATGATGTGGCCAAAGGGTGTAAATGCTCCAGGGGTTGGTGCATGTAATTTGCATGTATTTGACACGTGTGATACCGTCGGGTGTATTCAACTACATCATTGATCATAGTTAGCTAATAATATCCCATCCTTTTGAGACGATCGCAAAGTTTAGGACCGGGTTATTGCACACCGCAGGTTCCGTCATGCGCTTCTTTAAGGGTCTCTTCCAACTCTTTGGTTAAAAGATAACGGAGTAGCAAACCATCATATGCATGATGATACAGCGTCTGGTTCACCGTGTTATAATAGAATCTCGGTGCTCTTCGTCGGACTGGGTCTCTTTCTTTTATGTCTTCCGGTAAAGTATTGTGCAAGACATAATCAATTAATGGGGAAACGCTAATCTCGAGGCTCGAGTTCGATTCTAGTCGAGTGTACCACTTTCATGTCTAAAGCACAATCAGGTATAAAAAGTTGGTGAGTTCTCACCGTGACCAGTTATTCTGTCTCATGAGGCTGTGCCAGAGTTACTGTTAATGCTGCTAGTGCATCTATATATGTATTCTAGAGGCGCGAAATAAACTCGATGATGAACTCTTCAAACGAGTCTACCATCTCGATGGCCACCTGGTGGTATAGGATCAGATCCTGGTTCTTGACTTCGTACTCTCCTCTAATCTGCTTGACTATCGGTTGAGAATCACCAAAAGCTTTAAGATACTCAATGCCCAGCTCTTTTTCGAAACTAGGTCCAATGAGTAGTGCATTGTATTCGACCATACTGTTGGAACATGGCTCAATCAGTGAATAGGCTCGAGGCATCACATGTTTCTCTGGGGAAACTAGGACGACTTTGACTCCTTAGGATATTTTTGAACATCCGGGAGCGCTAGCCATATTAGTTGCTCAGGAAGCACCATCTAAGTACAATTGCCACACCTGCTAATGAGAGATAGTGTTGACTTCGTGAGTTTTATCCGGTAAATCTTCATATAATTTGGCTGGATCCTTCGTAGGGTTAACTGCTAGGAGATCACAGATTGTTGTCCTTTGACCAACTTTTGTTGCTTGAAGTACAAGTCGTATTAGGACAAGAGCATGGCTCATCTCACTAACTGCCAATTCATGGAAGCCAGTTGCGTCATGAATACCCAAACTGGATTGACATTGGAAATGACATAAATCGCCTACCCAACCAGTTGGTGTCGTATTTTATGAGTTGCAAATACTAGGGCGAGACACTCCTTCTCAATCATCGGATATCATGATTATGCACCTACCAAAGTCTGACTTAGGTAATATATTGCCTGCTCGTGACCATTATCATTGTCTTGTGCGAGTGAAGCACATAACAAGTGGTTTGTCACCTTGACATAACTCAAGAATGGTTTTCCTGACTTTGGTGCAACAAGAACAGGAGGATTTGTTAGATATACTTTGATATCCTCAAATGCCTTCTGACAAACATCATCCAAAATAAACGACACCCTCTTCTTTGTGAGCTTGGATAATTGTTGGCATTTCCCGGAGAGGTTTGAAATGAACCGCCAGATGTAAGCTAGACGCCCTTGCAATCCTCTGATTTCTTTGAGATTCCTCAGGGGTTGTAATTTGTGTATCGCCTTTACTTTATTGGGATCAATATGGATACCCTTCAAGGTGACAATGAATCTGAGGAACATTCCACTAGACATTCTCAGGAATGACTTGGTAGGGTTCATCTTCAATTGGTGACTCCGCATGAGATCGAACATCGTCCTCAAGTCTTTAATATGGTCGTCTTTGTTGTGGCTTTTCATGACCAAGTCATCAATATAGCACTTGACGGTCTTTCGGAGGTGTTCCTAGAAAATCTTCATCATTGTTCGTTGGTAGGTGGCGCCCGTGTTCTTCGAAGGGCCTGACTATATAGCAGAAGATGGCGAGCAGTATTCTGAATGCGGTATGCTTTTCATCGTCTGGGTACATCATGATTTGATTGTAACCCGAATATCTATTCATGAAGGACATTCTCTTGAATCCGTATGTGTTGTCGATGATGACATCCATGATCGAAAGAGGGAAATCATCCTTGGGCAAGCGGTGTTCAAGTCTCTAAAGTCGATACAGATCTTGATTTTCCCATTCTTTTTAAAGACTGGTATAATATTTGCTAGCCAGTCAGGATGTTGTTCCTCCCTGATAAAGTCTGAGTCGATTAACTTTTTGACTTTAGTCTCAATCGCCTCCATAATTTATGGACGAAACTGTATTTACTATTGCTTGATAGGTTTAACATCTGGTTTTATGTTAAGGTGGTGCATCGCTATGTTTGGGTCAAGTCGTGGCATATATTTGTAATTTCAGGCAAAGACGTCGATGTACTCCCTGATGAGGGCAATCAACTCCTCTTTCTCTTCTGGTGGAAGGCTATCACTAACGAATATGGGCTTCGGATTTGCTTCATTACCTATATTTACCTGGACCACTTTGTCTTCGATAGGGGAATCTCTTTGTTCAAATTTGTCACCATATTGGATGTTTAGGTGATGTATCCAAGGGTCCTCCTAAGTTGACAGTTGATCGTCTTCCTCCATTGTGGCGGGATCGATCGTGGCCATATTTGACGTCAGGCCTATAAATATTTCTCTGAGGCTGACGTCGGAGTCCCAATTTGTAGAATCTAACAAATATCCATTTCTACCCGTGTTGGATGACTGGTTGATGATTTGCTAGCAACATTCATCGTCAGATAAAGAAATATACCCTAGACCCCTTTTATGTTCGTAATAATTGCTAGGCTTCCCTTTTGGTTCATAGGCAAGGGGTGGAACCTGGATACCTTGACCAAAATGAAGACCTTCACCGAGCGTGAGGTTGTATCCTTACTTCTTCATATAGTCACGTGCTTGTAAGCCGTATCTGAATAAATACCGACCAGGTTCTTCATCATCGGCATTGATTTCCAAGAAGAGGTTAGAGGACGGGGATGACTCCCCTTTACCAAATTTTTTTTTCACCCTCTGCCTTTGCAGGTAAGACGAGGTTTGTTCCAAAGGAGTCTTAGACGCGCTTCTTTGTCATGCAAGATGACCAAAGTGGTATGTGTATGTCAGCGTTATCATATAGTTCTTGCATTATATCATTAAGACAAAGCAAGTACTCTAAATTATCATTTATTGCATAATCAGCAAGTACTGCTCTGATGTGCCTTTCACATGAGCAATTAAGGGCTTGTTTCTTGAACAGTGCTCTTCCCGGATTTATTCTTACTTCCAGCCTGTAATACAACTATTCGGCATGATGGCCGGAGCACCCTATCTTTTGTTGTCGTGGTTGGGCCTTGTTGACATACTCAGGACGACTTGTTATCGCCTTTGAATGATCCAATGTTACATCAGGAGTCGCACGTTTAGAACCACCCCCTTGTGGGTGCAAAGTCTTAACGGGCTCCTTAGTTTCAACATGAACCCCCAAGCGGGTGGAAATTGGAGTCTTCCTAACCTGGGATTGCTTTAACTTTGTGGGATGATGCGTACGACTCATTGCCTACAGATTCACTTAGGATTTGTTTACCGGATCCAAGCATTCTTTGACTGGAGCTTCCTCGTACAAAGGACCAAGGCGATCTGCCATTGTTATTTTGAAATTTGATAAGTCAGGACTGACCTAAGGCTTCACTGGTGGAGTAACAAATATGGTTGCAGCAGACGAACAAGGAACGGATGTCGACAAAGTCGAAGTAGTGGCCACGGAAATTTTCTTTTGGCCGAGATACTGTCTAGTGTCTCGAACAAGGTTGCTTTTGCCGAGACAGTAGCATGTGTCTCGGCTGAAGGGGACACTCCTTGTCGCTAAATTTAATTTTCACACAAGTTTGGACTTTAGAATCTAAACTTTGTGGGCTCTCGGTGATTCTTCGGACACTGTTTCCTTTTTTCCTTCTTGTGTTTGTTGCACAAGGGCTCGGGCACGAGCGACGTTTGTACGTCACTTTTGGATGTGTTCCTTAACGGTTGAATGGGCTCTTTTGACGACAACCCCTTCCTCTGTCGGTATTTTGGTAGAGATGTAAATAGTTTGTCTTTGAGGCAACTAGATTACTTGGTGCTTCTTTGACTCCAGATTCGTGTAGTAGCGAACTCCGTCGACTTGCTCCAAAGCTTTAGCAAACTAAAGAGCGCGGTGTTGGCATTGCCTCTGACGAGCCCTCTTCGTTAGAGTCGGTGAACTTTCATTCAACGAATCCTTATCTGGAGAGGACTCATTGTGAATAGAGGTTCTGATATTGTTGATTGTCGGAGCAACGTTGCGAGGGGAAGCCTCAACAACAATAGGGCGAGAGTCATCACCCGTAGCATTCGTCCGAAATGAAGATTGGAAAACCTTCTTTGAAGATGAAATCTTCCTGCATTTGCAAGGTAAGGAAGATCTTGAGGATGAGAATTGTTAGACTTAGAAGGGGGTGATTAAGGTCTTATGCTAATCTAATCCGATTTAAATGCCAATAAAAACTAATTAACAAATATATTCTTACAAGATAGATATACAAGAGTTATAAGAAAGAATAAGCAATGTGAACAATGAGATATATCCTATATGATAAAAATATATATGCAAGGATATTTAAACTAACACAAGGGGAAACAATATGAACTAGATAGTGGATGATAAAAATAATGAGCTATGGACAATGACGATAAGAAATATAAACATAAGATTAAGTGCGCCAAAGCAAACTCAAACACAAGATATGATCACGGAGTTCGGACCTTCTGTCCTACGTCTCCGCTCCCCTCTCCCGGGGAGAAATCCACTATCACAACCGGGTTTTTTATGCTCACCTGAATAACGTTTAAAACCATACTATGTCGGTTTTCAACGATCACCGATCAACGTATACACTCACTCACAATGTCGGTTTTCAACGTTCACCGATCAACGTCCACTCCTCACAATCGGTTTTCTAGCTAACCGAAAACTTTACAATCTCACAATGATAACAAATGATTTGTTCTCTAATACAATGTGAGAACTCAATTAAAGCTCACACTCAATGTTACAACTCTCACCAACCCAAATATACTATGTATGAAAAATACAATAAGCTCATGTGGGTGTGTGTGTAAACAATGAGTAAATTAAAATCAAAATCAAACTAAACTCAATACAAATGCTAGCTTATGGAAATGTAAATCAAACGTATAAATAGCTAGATATGAGTTTAGAGATTCTTCTCTGAATAACAAGATGGAGAGATGGAGATTGAAGCCCAAACAAGAAGATGATCTCCTTCACTTGTGAAAACTTCTTTACAAACCAAATAAACACTAAAATACACTTAAACCCTTGTTTAAAACTTGTTTAAAAACTTCTTGGTTGCTTGTTGAGAACTGAGATCAATGGGGAATTTATAACCTCCCAAAACCTCAGCCAAAACCCCAAGGGAAAAGACCAAACAGAAGAATCAGAAATCTGATTCCGTACCAAAAGAGCCGTTGGGATAAATGGCGGTCGACCGCAGCAGTCGATCGCGAGCAACAAAAACAATAGGAAAAGCTCCAGAGACTTCTGCGGTCGACCGTGACGGTCAACCGTGGGAAATCTGGAGCTCATGGTCGACCGCGACGGTCGACCGTGAAAGTCTCTGCTATCCACTATAAAAAAGACTTAGGCGTGGTCGACCGTGGCGGTCGACCGTGAACTGATATATAAAATTCCTGGTATGAAAACTATTTTTCTGATTTTAAAACCTTGTTTAAAAATAACAAATAAATTCAGAAAAATGTAAAACTTTGAAAAATGATTGTAGACATGATAATAAACATGCTACAAAAATAGTCCAAAACATGAAAATGTGAACATATGAGTTTTGACATTTAGGCTAAACCATGTTTTGAAACTTTGCACAATGATTATGTAGACTTAATAAAATATGTATATGATAATTTTTAAGTCTATAAACTGAGAATATAATATTTTTATAAATACAATAGAAAATGAAACATATGAGTATGTATATGAAAGTATATTTGTTTCATATCTAAGTAGTTAAACCAAATCACAATAATAAATATGAAATATATAATCTCATATTTATAAACATAAAAACCCAAAACCATACATGTATATATATAACTATATATATACATAGAAACCAAATACGTGTGTGTATATGATATTGAGCTTGAAGTATTTAACACACATAATATAAAACCTACACTAAGTTACCCAAGCTATGATCTTGACATTCAATTAAGCTTGACTTTGTACACTTTGCGGATGAAGCTTGAACTTGATCTTTAACTTGAATTGTACGTTGCTTCACTCCACAATTCTGCCAACCTCCATTTGATATCGTCGTTATGGCGCAATCCATCTAACCTCCAGCTCGTTGTTTGCCTAGAATAAATGCGAAAACACAAACACTAGACAAATAATATTAGAAGTAAATTGTTTGTTAAACATTATCAAAACAAGAAGGCCAACAATCTCCCCCTTTTTGATGATGACAAACAATTTACAAAAAAGATATATGCATGAAAGAAAATGAATATACAAAGTATAATATATCATGCATATAAACAAGAAAGAATATACTCATAATATTTCTCCCCATTTGACAACATCAAAAAGGGGACAAAAGAATTAAGAGAGCGAAAGCTCCCCCTACAAATAAGCATGGGTGAGTATAAAACAAGTATAGGGATTGCTCCCCCTATCAAAATACCATATAAAATATATGCAATAAAGATCAAGGCAAAACATGTGAGCGAGCATAGAAAATATGTTAAATATCACTCACATACAACAATAAGGACACATAATGATATGTCATAATAAATAGGTGTCTCAAAATGCAAGCCTAAAAAACCATGTATAAAAAATAGATTTATGAAATCAAAAGAATGAGGAAACATGAGAACCATGAAAAAAAAATTTTAAAAGAAAACAAATCACTCAAATGAAATCATAAGTCAAAGTTTGAATCATAAAGCCAAAACATTATTGATTTTAAAAAAATCAAGAAAGGCAACTATATTTAGCTCTTGAGCTAGTATCAACCCATATAAATATTTTAGCACCTGGTAAACAAGATTTGGGAATAATCACCCAATAAACCGGAGGGTTATATAAATACAAACCTCTCATCAAAACAAGACCAATAATCATGAAAACAAAAAAGATTTGGTCAAAGAAAATTTGTTTTCATAACCAAAAGATTTTAAGACATAATTTTCAAAACCAAGAAAAGAAAAATAAGAACACTAAAATTCTTGGTTTAAAAATTAAATTTGTTTTGGTACCCAAGAACTCTTTGTACCAAAAGACTTAGGGACATGACCCCTATCTTTTAAGCTCAAAGCCCTTGGGTTATGAATCCGTTTGGGCACATGTGGTGCACTAACATGGTCAAAGCAATAATCTTGCAAATGACCCTTCCGATTGTAATTTATGCAATGAAAGAGGTCCATTTGTTTTTGTGGACCATTAGCTCGTACACGGGAATCATTTGCAAATAAAGATTGTCTTTTAGAAATATTTTGCAAATGAAAAACATTCTTAAACAATGGTCTATTTGGAACATATTGCGACTTAGAAGCTTTTTTGCATATCAAAATAAAATTTAGCAAGATGTTCAAACCTACCACAAATATCACATTTAAAAGCATGTGGTCTACTAGAAGCATTTGGAAAATTTGAATTCTTTTTCAAATCAAAGCAAAACTTTGCCAAATGGCCAAAACGACCACAATGATCATACTTGAACACACTAGCATGCTTATGATGAACTTTATGAGAATGAACATGTGAATGTGTAAGTGTACAAGATGAATAAGCTACATGAGATGCACAAGGAGCATTAGAATTCTTATGTTTGTGTGCATCATAACAAAACTTAGCTAAATGACCTTGACGGCCGCAAATTGAACACTTATAAGTTTTGCTATACATGTGTGCATAATGAGTAAATGATGACTTAGACTTGGCACACATATCCATAAGCCTCTTATGATTATCAAAGCATATTTTTAAAGTTGAATCTAAAGATGAAATACGATTATTCATAAGATTCAAATCTTTATTTTTAGGCACATATGCATTTTTAGAAGTAGAACAAAAATAGTCATTTATAAAGGAAGTGTAGGCATCAAAAATTGCCGATAGGTCCCCGCACACAGACGATT
>BQKN01014494.1:0-29309 GCA_022839385.1 Asparagus kiusianus | reverse complement strand
ATAATTATACCTAAGCTTATGCAAGAACGTTAAGTCCACTGCAAAAATTAAATTTTACGATAAAAAATGGAAGAGAATGATATTAACTTCAAATATAATGAAGAGAAACCTTGGAAAGGTAAAACTAATAGGATGAAAGAGGTTTCACAGCTTTTTCTTCTAGTGGCAAAGTGATCTAATTGCATATTTGGCTCAGAAAAAATACGAATACATCTTGCAAGCTAGAAATATACCACATTAATAAGAGGGGTTTACAAAAATGCAATATGGTAATTAGCCTATAAAGAATATGAGAAAAAAAATTTCGTTGTAGATTGAGGCATGCAATATTTTTTGCAACACAAATATTATGGAGTATATCATTAGAAAATCTTAAAAAGGAAGATCCAATCAAAAAGTAAACTTATATTATGTTATCTTTATTGATAATTTTTCTCATTACACTTGGCTTTATTTTATGCATCATCGCTCATCTTTACTCTAAATTTATAGAAATTTCACTACTATGATCAAAACCCAATTTGGAACCACTAATGAGATCTTTCGATTTGATTCTGGTGATAAATATCTTTCTCACGAGCTTCGTCCTATTCTAGCTGATCAGTGTGCTCTCTCACAATTGTCATGTCCTTATGCACATCAGCAGAACAACGTTTCTAAATGAAAACATCATCATATTATGGAAATTGTGAGATCACTACTTATTTCAAGCTCCATGCCTAAACAATTTACGACTGATGTTGTTGCTACAGTTGCGTATCTTATTAACTTGATGCCCTCTTTAGTTCTTATAGGTATCTCACCATTCCCAAATTTAACATCTTATCATCCATCTTATTCGCATCTTCAGGTATTTGGTTGTACTTGTCTGGTTCTCTTACCATCTCTCGAGTGAGATAAGTTGTCTCCTCATTATGTTAATTATGTTTTTCTTGGATATAATCTTGAGTACAAAGGATATCGATGTTATGATCCAATTAAAAAGAGACTACGTATTTCCTAAGATGTGACTTTTCTAGAGCATATTCCATACTACTCTAGACAGCTACTTGATGCTAATGACACATAACTTGCTTCAGTTTACCTTCATTTCTTGAGCTCACCACATCTTCTATTCCGATAGATTCATCATCATTATAGTCACCTACATTCCACCCTCATCTAGTGATGATCATAAAAGTCTACATGCTCTTATTCTGTCTACTGTCCATTCAGTTTGGGCTTTGAATGATGGTTCTTCACTAACAAATAGTCGCTATCCTCTTTGTATTAGTAAGGAAAAGCAATTTTTTTGTTGTCCTTTTTCGTCATTTTCTTTAATTTTTAGGCCTTCTTTACAATCATTCATTCACACCATGAGCCTAAATCTTATCATCATGCTGCATTTTCTCCTAAGTGGCAGGTAGCTATGGTAGAGGAGTTAGTCACCTTTAGCAAACCGGTACATGGGATCTTGTCTCATTACCTCAAGGAAAGTCCTAATTAGTTGCAAGTGGGTTTATAAAATCAAAAATCTACACAGATGACACAATATATTGGTACAAAGCTCATCTTGCACGAGATTTTACCTAGGAATATGGGATTGATTATGAAGAGACTTTTGCTCTTGTCACTAAGATGGCCTTAGTTCAAGCTCTTATTACCGTTGTAGATGCTCAACAATGGCCTTTCTAATAGCTTGATGTGAAGAACGTATTTCTTCATGGTTATCTTCATGAAGAAATTTATGCAACCTCACCCAGATCTTCCTCACTCACCAGGACAAGTTGTCATCTTCGTCATGCACTATATAGCCTAAAACAAGCTCAATGAGCTTGGTTTAAGAAATTCAACCCTTAGTATAGGTTTTATCCAAAGTGAAGCTAATCACACGATGTTTATTCATACTTCTACATAAGGGCTCACAATCCTTCTTCTTCATGTTGATGATACGGCCATTACTGGTAGTGACCTTTGATTTATTGATATAGTAAAGGCTTCTATTCATCAGAAATTTGAGGATATTTTCTTTCTCAACAGAAATACATCTTTGACCTCTTGGCCCAAGCTGAGTTGATTAATGATTAGATTGCTGACACTCCTCTTTAGCTTCACAAAAAACTAGCACTTGATATAGGAGATCCTTTGAAAAATCCAACTCGATATCGTGAACTTGTTGATGCTTTGGTATATATCTCACTATCTCTTGACCAAGCATTACTTATGTCATCCATGTGGTGTGTCAATTTATTCAGTCTCCCACCTCAGTTCACTATGCTATTGTACTTCATATTCTACGCTATCTTTGTGGCACTTTAACCAAAGCTCTTTTGTTCTTCTCAACATCGAAGCTACAACTTTGCGTCTTTTCTGATTCTGACTAGGCCAATGATGTTACTAATCATCAATCTATTATTGATTTTTGTGTATTCCTTGATGATACTCATATATGATGGCAAGCTAAGAAGTAGAACATAGTCTCCAAATCTAGTGTTGAAGCCGAGTATCAGGCTATGTCTAACACTACTTCAAAGATCATTTGGTTGCAATAGCTTTAACTTGACATGGGCAATGATTGTCCGTTTACTATTCCTCTATTGCGACAATCAAAGTGCAATAAAAATTGCCACCAATCTAGTGTTTTATGAGCGCACAAAACGCATTGAGATTGATTATCATGTCATACAGCATCATTATTCAAAGACTAAGATGATCTCTCTTCATATGTTTCTTCTAAGCTCCAATTGCTTGTTGATTTCTTCACCAAAACTCACACCTTCAAGCATATATAAGTTTTTACTTTTCAAACTCTCAGTGTTTGATCCACTGTGAGTTTGACGCAGGGGAGGGGGGATGTTAGAAATAAATTGTTATATATATTTCTATATGTAGATACCTTGTATAGGAGGTTACATACCTTATTAAGATGGAGAATATGCCAGAATAATGCTAGAATAGTTACATTATTCCATGATATATAGACAATGTAATTTGTATATATTCATAATTAGTGAATGAATATAATCAAGCTTTTCCTCCCTAGTAATTTCAAATATTGTATCATACGTGAAAGTAAAAACTATATTCAATATCCTTCTCAAGCTCATAGGGCTTCACTGCTAAAAAATTAGGCATCCTAGATGGAAAATTCCGTCTAGGATGCACAGAATTCCGTCTAGGATGCCTATCCTAGACGGAATTCCGTCTAGAATAGCCGTCTGGAATGTTTCCGTCTAGGATACAGTATTCTAGACGGAAATTCCGTCTAGAATACATCCTAGACGGAATATTCTAGACGGAATTAAAAACCGTCTAGAATACATCCTAGACGGATTATTCTAGACGGAATTTCCGTCTAGAATAATTTATCCTAGGCGGAAAAAATTTCCGTCTAGAATGGGTATTCGAGACGGAAATTTCCGTCTAGAATACTCATTCTAGACGGAAATTTATGTTTTTAATTTTTTTAAATTTTTTTTAAAAAAAAAGTATTCTAGACGGAATTTTAGTATCCTAGACGGAATTTCCGTCTAGGATACTTTGCTACAGTAGTTTTTTTTTTTTTTTTGCAGAATCTACTTGGGATGCATGTACATAATATTGACAAAAAAGAAATTATATTCATATCCAACACAATATAATTATATTCCAATATCAAATCCCATTATATTCAAATAATACATTCACCAAAATACTAGAAAAAAAATTGTTCACAAACTTTTACATCAATTATTTACACGAATTCACATAGGATTTTCCCTTCGCAATCAACTCATCATCACCACCACTCTCCTTATTAAGCCCAAGCCTATTCTTCCTTGCCTCTTCCTCTTCAACATCTTCCTCGCCTTTGTCAGAATGATCGCATGTATCTTCTTCGCTTTTCACCTTTCCCTTCAGCCCCACCATCATGCATGCCTTTCACTTTAGCAATCTACAAGTAGCTATGTTTCACCACTGCAATTTTTTTGATGATCTCCACTGGTTGTTCACCTCTGCAATTTTTTTGTGGAAAGTTTAAGAGGTAAAACATGAATATGGAATGCAAGCGTCGTACACGATTTACAAGTACCCAGTTCTTTTACAAAAAATGAAACATCCTTGTTAAGTCACAACTTGAGAAATAGCTAAATGAATTCAAGGGTTAACTTCACTATTCTTCTAGGTTAAAATAAAAGCATGCTTGAGAATTCTAGAAATTTCCGTCTAGAATACCTGGTTATTTTAAAAAAAATAAAAAAATAAAAAAAACCGTCTAGGATACTATTCTAGACGGAATTTTCCGTCTAGAATGTTTTATTCTAGACGGAATATTCTAGACGGAAAATTTCCGTCTAGTTTAATACATTCTAGACGGAAAAAATTCCGTCTAGAAAATTCCGTCTAGAATACACGCTTTTCTACTAGTGCTTGTTGGTTTATAGATTAATCTTGACACGTGTAATGGATTTAAAAAACCCCATAACAAAAATTGTGTTTGTTTGTGATGGATATTAAATAGGATTTTCATGAGTTAAAATCTAGTCAAATTTTATTTGATTGTACATTTATTTTGTTGAGGACATGCGACTAAAATTTACAAATTCGGTTGAAATCATCATAATTTTAGGGAATTATATTTGATGCATTTATCATATGTGACAACCTAAATCCATATGTAAAAATGATAAAAAATAATTTATGCGCTAAAAATTCATGAATTTTAACTTGTGCATCCCTTGTTTTAGTGCAAGGATGCAAAATGAGTAGAAACAAACAACCCCATAGTAGAACAACAATCGGTAAATTTGATAATAAATTCTAAAAATAGAAAATATATGAGCCTATAGGATTTATGATGTGATGTTATGCATATAGCCTGGATCTTGCAACTGAGCTAGCCAGACCATGCAATGTCACCTAATGACTCGGTCAAAAGGTAAAGCTTGATTCGCTGATTCGCTAAAGTGTGAGACAACTGCACTCAACATAGTTAACTCAAGTCATGATCTTAAGTTTTATTAGTATGCTCCGATAGGTGGCTAAGGCCTATGATGATCGAACTTACCTCAATTCAGATACCATGTCTTGCTCTAGCCCAGTCCAATCTTATGGCTATTTGACTGATTGGAGATGATCGATTTGAATCGTATCATATCCTCAAGATACAATGTTAGGAGATATGAATCGATAGCCAATTTTCAGGGTTGGCCACTTCAATATAACTATGTCGATCTTAAAAACATCTGAGGACTTTCATTTGCCAATGTCATCATAATACATGGTCTTACTTGTCATCAAGTAACTACCATAACTACCTCGGCCGATAGGATGGTGGCACATGTACCACCTAATTTGTTAGGAAAATTCTTATAAATATGCCAACCTACCATCATCAATTTGATGTATCATTTCTTTGCTTTACTCGGCACTACCCATCTTCAATCTATGAACCCTACTCTAAGCCCTCACCTACATACGTGTTGCATTGACCTTTATCATCAAGAGTCTTACTAATCCATCACAGGAGCATTGGTGAACACCCACCATCATCAATTTGATGGTTTCTATGCGTTACAAAGGCAATCTCAAGTAAAGTTCAATATAGGTCATCTAGGACAATCAAGGGGCCTCAACAACAAGTCCAATCTTGTTGACTCAATCTATCACATTTTTCCTTGTATCAACATGTGAGCTCCTAGTTTAAGAACGAATAAAAGATATATACATTAAAAAGTTTATATTTTGCTAAACTGATAAGATAAAGGATATATATATTCTTGATTCTTACATGGATAACAATATAAATTGCTTTCAACCCCCTTAACTTAACAAAAACTACCTCCTTCATGCAATAAAAAGGTCAAAAGCCAGTCATGCTTTTACATAGGATTCAGATCCTATCCAATTAGGTGGTAATTAGAGAGCGTCCAATTCCTCGATCATTGTTATACTTTTTCGAATTCAAGGGACGAGATTAGACCATGACATAAAATCACCATAGTCTTAAAAACCACTATCACAATAGTGTAATCCCATGTGACCTAATCTCATCGATCCATTATATTTGAAATGTACGACAATGATCGGAGAAATTGTAGACTCTCCAATTGGCGACCATCTAAATCCTTTTAAGATTTACATAGCTTTCCATTACATTATCTTTTGAACATCCCTAAAATTTTTGTTTTCATTTATTATTAAAGAGGCGTGTGACATCTTTTACGAAACAAATATTATATAGTACATTTCAACAAAATTTTAAAAAGCAAAATCCAATCAAAATGTGAACTTATGTGAAAAATTCTACAATGAAAATAAAATAATGTATTAATATCTTTCTCAAGCTCATAGAGAGAAAAATGGATTTAAGAATTTTTACTTTGCTAAAATGGTAAGATAAAGAATATGTAATTTTAATTCATTGATTATATATTACATGCATGGATCATAATGTAAATTTCTGTGAAACCCCTTGACTTTAAAAGAACGTGCTTCCTTCCCGCAAGAAAAAAAGTCAAAAGCCAATCATGCTTCTATGTACCCGCTTGCAATTACATGAATTTTTGGACATTCCTAAAATACCCTCATCGCACCAGTACTCTTAACACTCTCTTCTATTTTATCTCCTCATGCATGAATTCACGAACCGCTCTCCTCTTTTCTTCCTTTAACCACCATCTCTTTTGTATGCCGTCAATCTCTCCTCCATCATTATTGCCTCCCTTTGTCGCCTTCTGCTTCTCCTCCGCTGCCTCCTCTCGTAGTAAGCAAAGGTAGGACCCGAAATGAGGCAGAGGAGGAGATGAGGTTGATTGCGGGGCGATGGCCGAAGCAGTGATTTCGTCGCCTTTACCTGTTAATTTTTACTTTTTGGTCTAACTTGTTACTTTTAGAATAATTTAGCCTCATTTAACAATTATTTGTTACCTTTGTGCCAAATTTTGTCACATGATTACGTTTTTTTTTACCTAACTTGTTTCGAACTATTCACATTGAGGTATAAATTGTTATCTTTGTGTATAGCTTTTGCTTTTAACATATTTTGATCACCTTTTAGTTATTATGTGTTACCATAGTATCAAATTTCATCAGGTTTAGCTATTAATTTTACTTTCAGGTTTGATTAACATACTTTCAATATTTTCACCTATAACTATGAATCATTATCTTTAGTATAATTTTTTATCGCCCGACGCCAACTTGACCTCCGGTATGCTTCCTGTTTTCCTTCGTGCTCCACCATCGGCTCACCCCAGGGTGGGGATTGTTAGATATATGTGCCCTGCATGTAATAATTGTATATTATAACAGGACCTATATGAATATAACATCCTTGTTCAAAATGATAATATGCTATTTTGATCAGATTTATCTGGTATTTTAATACAGATAAAGTCCTTAAGATGATACTAGACTATCAAACATTTCGGATATGATCGTAATGAAGAGATCAATATAAGGTAAGAGAGGTCATTACCTTTTCTTTTGCCCAAAAATTATTAAATTCTTCACAACACAACCCAAGCCTTTAAAATTCATTTGACATTGGCTCTTAAGGACTTGAGCTCAGTAGAAAACATATTTTAAGGGATGTGAACTAATTCAGCTTTCGTTTAATTTAGTTGGTGTCTAAGGCCAAAGTTAGGGTGACAAAACCCTCCAAAAAAAAGAGGTTACTTAATTTGCTTCTAAATCACGCTCAGGAAGAGTCTCATCTAGACATACTCTTACCTAGCCAACTAGTTAAGTGAACTAGAAGATAGTGTTATGGCCTAAAGGAGTCTTTGATAAGAAGCTGATCTCGTGGAGTTTAGGCTTAAATTTAGATTAGGAAAGTGGTTGAATGGTTTGTCTTTTGACTTGTTTAGTTAGGATTTTCTCTTTTTAAACTTTTTTAAAAAATCTTTTGGATTTTTCTTACCTTAAAAAAATTTAGATCTTTTTCTTAGTTTTTATAGATAAAAAAAGAGTTTTCATTAGTACAGGCAAGTTTAGATTAGGATAGTATAAAATATTTAGTTCGTGTTGAAGTTGAATCAAAAGAAATGACTACTCCTAATCCACCCATAATGTGTGTTATCCTACTAGGAATGAAATCTCATCTTGCATTAGGCTACCAGATGTTAATGGAGTTAATTATGGCTAAGACCTTATTTCGTGAACACGCTTCCCATGTTTTTCGAAAATGAATGAAGATGTTTACATTTTTATATCAAAGTTTGAGGAAGTCTGTCTTATGATGAAAATTAGAGGGTTTTCCAAGAATGCAATTAAACTCAGATTTGTCACTTTTGCCATAAAGGATAACGCTAAAAAATGGTTGTACAATTTGCCTATAAATTCAATCTCCACTTGGGATGAACTAATTATCATTTTTCTAAAAAACCTATTACTAATTTACAAAATAATAAAACTTAGGAATAACATTCAGACTTGTAAGATAATCCATGGAGAACTATTCTAAAAATATGTCGATAGATTTAAGGATATTTTTATCTAATATATTCATCATGATTTAGGAAAGTGGTAAAATTATGAATGAAGGATTTGATTATTTTTAAAGACATCCTTAGAATTTATGTGCTAAGGCGATTCTATGAAGAAAAAATATTGATAAATCCTAAGAATTTTTAGAGACCTTATCTCAGAAGACCATGCGGCGAGAATATTGTGATGAAAGAATAATTTCATCAGTTCCCTTAACCAAATCTAGTGACTTGTCATTAAAGTCAACATATCATCTGGAGTTAAGATAGCTACAATTATGCAACAATTAGAATCTTTGGAAACTAAAGATTGAGCTTTAACTCATATAAACCGAGTTTCTTCTCTAGAATATCATAATTGCTTATCTCCAATGCATGTTTTGGAAGACTATCCTTTGTTAGAAAATTAGTCAACCACACGATAGATGAGTGTTACACTCTCGTCCTAGGAATGATATTTTTTCTCCAACTTACAATTCAGGTTAGAGAAATTATCCTAATTTTGTATGGAATTAGGTAAATATCTTGGAGAAATCATAAGAGAGTTAAAGGTCAAGAGCAAAGAGTTCTAATAACTGATAGGGAAATAAAAAAGAGTTAAAGGAGTTACTTTCATAAGTTATTTAATGATAACCAAACAAGTGAGCAACACAGACATTTGACCATAAAATGAATGATATAAACTATAGGTGTTATCAAAAAGTTAGGACCAATAAGGTTAAAGATGCTCTAAAAAATAAAAAGTGAAAGAGATGTAGGACCAAACTATATTTCTATTGAAGTTTGAAAATATCTTATAGAGATAAGCTTAGAATTTTTAACTAAATTATTTAATAAAATTTTTGAGACAAAGAGGATGCCTAATGAGTGGAGGATTAATACTTTGATATCGATATATAAGAATAAAAAAGATATGCATACTTATTTAAATTATCAGGATATAAAATTTATGAGTCATACTATGAAACTTTGGGGGAGGGTAATTAATCAAAGACTAAGAAAGGAGACAAGTATATCTAAAAATCAATTTAGTTTTATGCCTAGGAGGCTAACTAGGAAACCATATATATTTCGAGGCAGTTATGGAGAGAAATAAAGTGAAGAGAAAGGATCTACTTATGATTTTCATAGATCTAGAAAAAACTTATCATAGAGTGCCTAGAGAGGTAATGTGGTGGGTTTTAAAAAAGTATCTAGTATATATATATTGATATGATAAAAGATATGTATGATAGAGTAACAACTAGATTATGAAATAATGAAATAGACACAAAGCTATTTTCTATTACTATAGATTTACATCAAGGTTCAATCTTAGGTCCTTATCTTTTTACATTTCTTATTGATTAACTTACTAGGCATATTTCGGAATAAATCTCATGGTGTATGTTATTTGCAGATGATATAATGTTACTTGACGAAACTAGAAGATGTATAATTTTTAAATTAGAAAGGAGGAGATAAGCTCTTGAATCTAAATGTTTTAGAACTAGTAGAACAAAAACAGAATACATTGAGTGTATTTTTTGTGAAACTAAGACAAAAATAGCCTATAATACTTATTGATGGTCAAGAAATATAAAAAATTAACCATTTTTCTATTTAAGATTAATCATTTAGCATGATAGATAGATTGAGAATGATGTTGTCTACTGAATCAAATTGAGATAGTTGAAAAGGAGGAATGTTTTTGAGAGTCATGTGTGACCATAAAATACTAATGAAACTAAAGAAAAAGTTCTATAGGATAGTTATAAGACCAACAAAGCTTTATGGATCAGAATGTTAGGTAATTAAAAAATAACATGTGTAAAAAATGAGTGTAATAAAAATGAGATTGTTGCAATGGTCTACTTGGTATATACTAAAAGATAGTATAAGAAATGAGTGCATCTATAGTAAATTAGAGGTTACTCTAATTGAGGATAATGCCAGAGAGGATTGACTAAGATGGTTTGGTTATGTACAACAAAGACCTCTTAGTGCGCCGATTGGGAAAAATCATAATATTATAGTTAATGGGGATAGGAGATCTAAAGATAAATCTAAAAAACTTAGTTAGAAACAATTAAGAAGAAAATAGTTATAATTAATTTAATAGCGGAGATGGCCTATAATATAATAGAATGGAAAAATATGATTCATATAGTCGACCCCAAACATTTGGGATTAATGCTTTGATGTTATTATTGTTATTATTTCAATTTTTATAATTTTTGAGAGGAAATACGGGTCCCGTTCAACCTACACAATCTCAATAATCTACAACTAAAACTTGCATATAAAAATTAGCCTCCAAAGAATTAATTTTTTATTTCTACTTTACCGAGATTCAACAATGATCATGAGAAAATATTTAGTATCCTAGAGAAGGGTCTAGAAGCAATAATGAAAGCATCCATCTAGACCACCAATATATTGACTCAATCATCAACATGTTAAATATTCCTTGAAGCAAACCACAAGCTAACTGTTGAACTCGAAACACTCATGCTATAGTTAGACTGGAAACTCAATTAGGACAATTAGCTAATGCAATGAGTGAAAGAGAAAAAGAAATATTTCGAATTAACTAGTTATCAATCCTAAGAACACACAACTAGGTCCATCTTATCTAGCCCATGTTAGCAATTCATTCCTTAAGATCTCAAAAATAGATTAATAACCAATTTTGATTGTCTCTATATCAAACTTATTCTTATCCAAACCAAACTTCTAAACCTAAACAATCATCCCCTCAATTAGGTACAACCATCATCTTCTTTTGATGACCATGAATAATGAATTAAATCTTAGCCTAATCTATGTGGGTTCAAACTAATTGTACCCTTTCCAGATAGATTTGGAACCAGGAAGATCACTTCTCAGATAGAGAAGATCTTTGACACACCATCTTTTAAACGTTATAGAACACATCCCCTGTTATGCCAAGTTTTTGAAAGAGCTATGCACAAAGAAGAGGTCAATCTAACTTCCTAAGAAAGCATTCTTAACTACAAATATTATTGAAATTATATCGAACATAATTCCTATGAAATATAAGAATCTAGGTTGTCCTATAACTTTAGGTGCCATATCAAACACTATTATTCATAAGAAACTCTTAGACCTAGGTGCTAGTATTAACCTTCCCCTATATTTGGTTTACCAACAACTTGGAGTAGGAGAACTGAAACCAACTCGACGCATCCTGCAACCAACTAATAGAACAGTGAAGATGCCAAAGGAAGAGATAAAGGATGTCCTGATTAAGGAAGAGGTTCATATTTCTAGTTTATTTTATTGTCTTAGAATCGCAACCATTTTCTACTTCCAAGGATTAGATGTCTATCATTTTTAGGAAGACTGTTTTAGCCACTTTAAATTATCTAATCAACAATAGCACTGATCAAATAAAGCTATCATTTGGGAATATGATTGTAGATCGCAACATCTTCAATCTAGGAAAATAACTGAGTTATCTCTGAAATCAATCCCTTGAAGTGAACTTTAGGAAATATTTAGCAAACAGATAGAGAAAGAGTTTGAGTCAAACCTTGGCCCCACTGACCTAAGTTTTGAAAAAATTTATGATGAAGAGATTAGATTTATAGAGAAGTTAGAACCGGAAAAGTATTTAAGAGGAAAAACATTGAATTAAACATAAGTTACATTAATTTTAGCTTCAAACAACTCTTTGCTGATGAACTTAGATTCCTAGAAGAGGGAACAAGCAGCCCATCATGAGCCATGGGTTTGAGAAAATTTTCTAAGAAGAACTAATTTTGTTAGGATAAATATTCATTCATGTGGAACCTAATTTCAAATCTGAGTTAGTTTTCTAATTGATCAACATTGAAAAATCAAGATGCATGATAAATTTTGATTTGGCAGGTGACCTTCTACCAACCTACCATCAAATACTGCAAAAATTACTAAAAATCTTGGAGAGTACTGAATTAAGTACATCATAGAGTTTATCATTTAGACTTCATTAAAATTTAAGGTAGAAAATCAACAGCAAGGTAAGAACTAACGTAAAATGTGAGTTTTTTATTTCCAATTCTTTATTCTACATCTTTATTCTAGGTTGCATCAAGGATAATGCAATAACAAAAACAACAACAACAACAATATAAAGAATAAAAAAAGAATAATAAAGAATTTTCTTTTCCTTTGTTTAGAGAGCTTCTTTTCCTTTTATTTAAAAAAAAGCGGAGAAAGCTTTTGAAAAATATAGAAATAAATTTTTTTGCTATATCATCCTCTTATCCGAATTAAAGATAATTGCAGAATTTTATTATTTTATCTTTATTCAAGGTCATGAGAAAAAATACAAAATGCATTTCCATCTACTTTCCTTCCACACATCATATAATCTGCATTGATGATAATGCAAAATTTAAGGGTAGTGATGAGGATAAGTTATCTTTTCTCTTTATCTTTTCTTTTCTTTTTTCTTTTCTTTTACTCTTCTTTTTTTTCCTCTAAAAAAACATGTCAGTTGCCAACTTGATGAAGTTGATTAATAATTAATTTCTTGATTCATTTTTATACTTTTAAATTTTTACTCAAATTTATTCTTAAGTTAGTCTTTTCATAATCTCTAAAAAAATTTAAGAAATGATTTTCAAAGTATTATACATTACTACATCTCTAACTTAGAACTTTATTTGAATAATGAAACTTTTCATGCTTAACTTAGAGTGAGTATCATTTTATCTAGATCTTTTTATCTTAATAAATTTGATGTGTGTGTGTGTCCATAAGTAATAAAATAAGAAAAAGTACATTACATACTTTTTTACATTTTCATTCTAGGATGAAATTAAACAAAAGGATTTGTTAATAAAAGTGTTAATGCCACTACCAATACATAAATTATTAAAGCTTCCATAAAAGTTAAACTAAGTGATAAAGTATCTCGTATTTTTCCTTTTGTTTCTGGTTGTCTCGCAATACCTTCTATGGCTTGGCCTACAAAAGTACCTTGACCAACTCCAGGTCCAACAGAAGCAAGCCCTATGACTAATGTAGCAACAATAACAGAAGCAGCATAAGTCAATGGATTTATAATGTTAGGTTCCTCACAGCATAAGTCAATGGATTTATAATATTAAATTCCTCACACCAAAGAAAAAATGGTTAATGATTGTTTGCGTCAGGAACAAATTTTATTGCAGAATCCATTACAAACTTTTATCGATTACAATGGAAACAAAAGAGTAAGCTTTGTGCTTTGTAAAACTTTTCTTTATAATAAAACAAGATCAAGAGTGCTCCCTAGAAACACACGTAGGAACGTTTATCGTTGGCTGCTTGCGGGGGATCTTTGCCAGTTCCGGGAGTACGTTAGTCCTTGGACGACTGAATCACAGATTCAGATTGATCCGAAGAAGTCTTAGGGTCGATGTTTCGTTTTGGAAACAAAGATAGAAGTGGATATCTCAACAAGGTAAGATAAAACACTCTTCTCAAGATCAAGTCAAATCTTATATCTCAAGTAAATGCCAAAGACTTTGAAGATTCCTTGAAAATGATGCAATACTCTCTCTCTTGCTCAAAATTCACCAAAAGCTCAAGTCTTTACCTAGAATCTGCTTGGTTCTAGTGCGTATAGGTGATAGGTAAGCATTATAGTCCCTAGACGTAGTTACTGAATATAGAAAGTTAAAACAAAGCCCAACTGACATCCCCCATTTCCGAGACACAGAACGTTTCTCGGAAGAAGAAATTCGGCCAATCCGTTTTTAACTGACTCCTTACGTTTAAGTGCTATTATTTTTGCAATTATGAGCATGCTTTTCATTTGTAACGGTCCTCCCACGTTCACACACGATCCCCAGCAGTTATGAAGCCACGTGGACCGCACAAAACCTAAGAAAACCATCAACAAAAGTGTGAAACTCCCCCATAGTTTCCAAGATAGTTTCTGTGTCTTAGAAACTATAGGTTGTTTCATAGTTTCCGAGACACATTCCCTGTCTTGGAAACTATGAGTAATTTTATAGTTTCCTAGACACTTTCTAAACCTTGGAAATTACACGCTTCTACATCATTTTGTATTTTTTTTTTTGCATTCCTTGTATCGGGTGATCCTCTTTAATTGAGATAATAACGTTTATCATCTTCTTTTCATCTCGAGCTGTGTGTAGTAGTCTATAGATAATTTTTAATACCTACAAATACACCCTCCTAAGTGTTTCAACCTCATTCTTTTATAGAGGAGGCTGGAATACTTTAGATATGATACGCCTTGCATTCAATTCGTTGACTTCTTCAGTTTTCGATCTATGCAGTATTTTTTCGAATAGCCAAAATTCTTCCGGTGCTATATTTATCGGCTGACCATTGTTGAAATCTAGAATTGAGACTGGGGTGTTGATATCTGAATTATCTTATATTGTTGGATTGATATTGAACTGATCATCTACGTCAAGAGTTTTGTATCTGAATCATGATCGAACTCCCCAGAATTATCTTTTGACTTGGAATTTTTTTTAGCCTTATTTCAGCGAAATTATCGATGCATTAAGCAGTGTCGACTTTCATTACAACGCATTGACTGGCGTTGGTCTTTGTCATGGCGTAAACACAGTTTATACTCATATGTAACTGGACTCTATACAGTTTAAGCTCTTAAGGCATTGGAGCGTAGAGAATCAATTTATAATCGTGTACTCATCGAAGTTTTCGGGAGTCAGTTTAACCTCGTGCACCCGTTGGAGGTTCAAGGAGATGCAGTTTATACTTGTATACTTATCGGAGTGTTGAAACATACTGAAAATAGGTCAAGGATGCCACACGAATGCAATCCAGGGACTCGTTGAACTGGGCCTTAGTGCGAGACAATTTCTACTATCCCGTACATCCGAGACAGTCGTATTTTCTCAGTAGTGCGAGACAGTGTTGACTGTCTCGCACGAAGGTGGACAACCGATTTCCTGGGCCTTTTAAGCTCGATACCTAGGCTTTTTTCACCACTTCAAGCTGCCTCTTTGCATTCAAAATTCCTCAAAAAAGGTTTTCAAAACCATCTCCTTCTTTTGCCTTTGGTTCTGGTTTGGATCTTGCTTGAAAGGGTCCTTCATCTAGGGTTTTGAATTTGTTCTTCAAGGTAAATCATTCTACTTCAATCTCTTTTCATCCAAGCTTATTTTTTCCTTGATTCTTGATGAAAACCGAGCCCCTAGATCATATCTTGGATATTTTCATGATTTGTTTGATTTTAACCCAAAACCCTAACTTTTTATAGGATTTTCAGTTAAAAATCGTATTTTTATCATGTCTCCCAAGAGATCTCGCGTTCCCCGAGGTGGATCAGCCTCTCTACTGGCCGAGAGAGAGGATCTCACTGTTGCTTCATATGGAGGTGAGATCCCTTAACTTTTATTAATTCAAAAGTTAGAATTTGTACCTTTGTCCTCATTTGCCTTCCTTTGCGGGGCCTTTGGGAAGAGCCGGTATTCTACTTTATGAGGATCGACGCTAAAAAGATATTGTTTTGCTTGGTCAAAACACATCTCAAGGCAAAAGGGACAATTTTGTGTTGTCTCACACTTTATTAGGTAGGGTATGTCATCGTAATGCTTACACATGATGATGTACGTTGCCTCTCGTACGTAAAACAACTGAAATAGTCTCACCAATCACAAGGTGGTGACTGTATTTCGTGAGTTTATGGGATGAATTCGACTCCTTGTTTTGCTTTAAGATATCCTTTGAACTACATTCCAAGGGATATATTTTCCTTTTTCAGTCAATTTCTCATCCATGGCCTTCTCTGATAGAGAAGTGACCGGTCAAAATGGCATTGCCTATGCTTCTTTTGATGGGAGTCCTCTTATTAGAGAGCCTCCTCAATTTAATACTGATTGTTTGGAGGACGTTCCCAAGCTCATTCACCAAGGGAGACATCATGTTTTACGTCAACTGATTACTTATGTTTTGCTTGTTTGGGGGTGAAAGTTAATTTATTCATCGCTGAATCTATTACAATTGTTTATCAATTACAAATTTAAGAGAGTGCACCTTTTTATAAGATCTCTCATTACACAAATAAAATAAAAATTATTACTCAAATCGAACACACGTAGATGACATTTATCACCCCAAATACTCTTTCTTCACAAAGGAAATAATCGTAGAAGTGATAATAATGACCAAGCAATATTACAACTCTTCACGAGATCAAAACCAAGTATGATCTAGAGGAAAGGGGGAACAGGCCTCAGATCCTTCGAATATCTTCCTCTTTATGTTGAAGGTCATCAAGATCTGCTAGCTCTCCTCTGAAATTCATGCTCCACTCTTCAATTAAAGGCCCTAGGTTTCTATTTATAGGCTTCAGTTATAGTGTTTTAGGATAGAAATTAATGATTTGATCTTATCCGTAGTTAATAACCGTTTAACCATATTTAAAGATAGCTTTAAAATAGTTGGAAGGCTCTGGAACAAAAGAATCTCGTGAAAATCATCAAAAACCATAAAAAATGTGTTTTTGATGTTTCTGGGCGCGAGCCACCATCTGGTGGCTCGGAACTGTGCGAGCCACCAAATGGTGGCTCGGCCTTAGGCGAGCCAGTTTGTATCTCCTTAGGTATTTTAGCTCTAACTCTTTGGTCCGGTCTTGGAATGAGGTGATTCAAGATGGGTTGGAAGCTGACGAAAAGACCTATAACTATTATCTTTTGAGCTTCTCCAGAATCAAATTGTATCATGACCGAAATCTTAGTTTTTTATGCAAGCCACCAAATGGTGGCTTGGCCTTGGGCGACCCAGTTTATATTTTCTCGGGTATTTTCGCTCTAACTCCCTTATCTATTCTCAAAATGAGGTAATTCAAAATGTGTTAGAAAATTAACGAAAAGACCTATAACTTTTGTCTTTTGAGTTTCTCTAGAATCAAACCGTATTGTGGCCGAGATGTTAGTTCTTTGTGCGAGCCACTAAATGGTGGCTCGACCTTGGGTGAGCCAGTTTGTACCGCCTCGGATATTTTGGCTCTAACTCTCTCGTCTGGTTTTAAAATAAACTGATTCAATATGTATTGGAAAGCTAAACCTACAACTTCTAATAAGCGAGCCACACATGGTGTGGGCAAGACATACATGGTGTTTCGCCCCTTTTAGGGGAAACACAACTCCTGACTGTGTTGTTCTATCGTTTCGCGTGTCACGTTAACTTGCATACTTCACCGATTTTGCTTCAAGCATTTTGTTAACTTGGAGGTGGCCGGTGGGAATGTTAGCCACTTAGAGTTGGTTGGTGAGAGTGCGGGCCACTTGGAGCTAGCTGTTGAGCACGCGGGCCACTTGTATGTGGCTGATGAGCGTGCGGACCACTTGGAGATGGCCGATGAGTGCGCGGGGCACTCAGAGCTTGCTGATGATTGCGCAGGCTACTTGGAGGTGGCTGATGAGTGTGCAGGCTACTTGGAGATGGTCGGTTAGCACGCAGGCCACTTAGTGGTGGCTGATGAGCGTGCGGGCTACTTGGATGTGGTTGATGAGCGTACGGGCCTCTTGAAGGTGGTTGATGAGCGTGCGGGCCACTTGGAGGTTGCCAGTGAGCTCACGGGACACTTGGAGGTGGCTAATGAGTGCGCGGACCACATGAAGATGGCTAGTGAGCGCCCGAGCCACTTGGTTTGCCATTCCGGTGGCTTGTTGCTACGTCATTAACGGTTCGCTGATTATCTTCATGCTCTTGTTAGCATCAGATTAATCTTTCTTAACTCAGATAATGATGTTAATTATCTTCTCTCTGTCTCAAACTGCATGCAAGAACCTATAGGTAATTTTTGATGCCTATAGATACCTCCTCCAAACTATTTTAGTTTCGTTTCTTTTATAGAAGAGCCTGAAATACTTTGGATGTGATAGGCCCAACCTTCTGTCGGCGTAAAAGGATATGTAATTGGCTTCAGTTCTTGACTTTTTTAATTCTCAATCTATTCAGTATTTTGTCGAATAGCTAAAATTATTCTGGCTCTGTGTTTATCATCTGACCGTTATCAAAGTCTCAAATTAAAACTGGTGTGTTGATTTCTGATTTTAGCTCATGTCGTTGAGTCAACATTGAACTAATTATCTTTGTTAGGGATTCATATCTGAATTACAGTTGAACTCCCTAGGATTATCCTTTGTTTCGGAGTTGATATGAGCTTTATTTTGGTGAGAATTGACGACGCGTTTACTGACATTGACTTTGATTGCAACGCATTGATCGACGTTAACCTTCATTGCAATAAGTTCAAAGTTAAGAGACCAACTGATGAAGCTGGTGTATCAGTGACTATCGTGCTGATAGGAATTTTGGCAAACCCTTAGCCATAAACGGGTTTAACAGCCTTTTACCAACTACCGTTTGATTCGGGCTAGTATACGGATTGTTTAAGTCCGTTTCGTAGGTTACGTTATGCTAAAAGAAGGAACTCTCTTATACTTATAGACTACCAGGCAATGCGTGTTACGCGTAACCTTTAGGATTTTTGGCAAACCCTCAGCCATCAATATATTTGATATGCCTTTACCAATTATCGTTTGAGTCAGGCTAGCATGCGGATTGTTTAAGCCCGTTCTGTAGGTGATATTATTCTAGGAGAATGAACTCTCTTAGACTTGGTGCTATGATATTGAATCATAGGCTTCATCCTTTTTACGAGGAAAGACTAACCGGTAACGCGTGTTAGGTGTAGACTTATCTCTATTCAGGGATTGAGATAACATCCCCTAGATGTGAATATTGACATTCTTTTCATGAAGAAAGGTTAACCGGTAATGCGTGTTAGACATTGACTTATCTCTACTTAGGATTCGAGATAAAATTCCTCATACGTGTAAGGCACAGATTTTGGCGTTATTAATAATGATCTGCCACGATGTCGAATACGTGGGCTTTTGTCTTTTTAAGGCAAAAGAGTAATCGATAATACGTGTTAGGCATTGACTAATCCCTACTTAGAATTCGGGATAAAATTTCACGTATGTATAAGACACGGATTTTGACGTTATTAATAATGATCTGCCATGATATCGTATACGTGGGCTTTTGTCCTGTTTACGCAAAAGACTAACCGGGAACATGTGTTAGGCGTTGACTTATCCCTACTTAGGATTCGGGATAAAATTCCCCGTGCGTGTAAGGTACGAATTTTAGTATTATAAATAATGACCTGCCACGATATCGAATACATAGGCTTTTGTCCTGTTTACGATAAAAGACTAACCGGCAACGCGTGTTAGGCGTTGACTAATCCCTACTTAGGATTCAGATAAAATTTCTCATGTGTGTAAGGCATGGATTATAGCATTATTAGTAACAACTTGCCACTATGTCAAATATGTGAGATTTTGTCCTTTTTACAGTAAAAGACTAACCGACAACGCGTATTAGATGTTGACTAATCCTTACTTAAGATTCGGGATAAAATTCTCCTTGCGTGTAAGGCGTGGATTTTGGCGTTGTTAATAACGACATGCCATAATGTTGAATACGTGGGGTTTTATCCTTTTTACGGTGAAAGACTAACAGACAAAGCATGTTAGGCAATGACTTATCCTTACTTAGGATTCTGGATAAAATTCCCCGTACGTGTAAGGCACGGATTTTGGTGTTATTAATAACGACCTGCCACGATGTCGAATGCATGGGCTTTTGTCCTTTTTATGGTGAAAAACTAATCGGTAACACGTGTTAGGCGTTGACTTATCCCAACTTAGGATTCGGGATAAAATTCCACATGCGTGTAAGGCACGGATTTGAGCGTTATTAATAACGACCTGCGATGATATTGAATATGTGGGCTTTTATCCTGTTTAGGTTAAAAGACTAACCGGTAAGACGTGTTAGGCATTGACTTATCCCTACTTAGGATTCGGGATAAAATTCTCCATGCGTGTAAGGCGTGGATTATGGCATTCGAAGGTGGTGTCTTCACTTGCAAAGACGAACCCGATGCTAGCGAGGAAATTTTTTATATTTTATCTCCATATGCAAAAGAAACTCAAAGTGGGATCTTCACTTCAAAAATCAAAAAAGATTCGGATAACTCTAATTATCAGAAGGCTTGATTACCCAATCTGAAGGTGGATTTCTCATTTATCGATAGGGAACTCCAGTTTTGGCCCTACTGTAGGAAGGTTTGACCAAATAGGAGGTTTGAGATGACCCTAACTCTAGGAAAGTTTGATCGCTTGATTTGAAAATGGACCTCTCGTTCATGAAAGGAATCGAGAGGGGATTTTGGCTTTGGTCCTAACTATAGGAATGTTTGACCAAGAAACAGTGGGAGTGAGGATACAAATAACACTGGGAATATTGATTCGTACAAATCACTTAGTGGGGTTTTAGTGTCAAGTAGCTAGGACTTAACATGAAGGGGTTTGATGATTGACACGGATCAACAGCTTTAATTTTTGAATACTATGTTGAGACTTTAACATTGGGAGTGTTAAATGCACCAACACAATGAGAGTTTGAATGGACTCAGCCGAAAGAATTTTGGTGGACTCACTGTTAATTAATTTGATCAGTGAGGGACTTTGTGATGGAGGACCATGAATCATCAAGCACTCTATAGTTACATCGTGGGAATTTCGTGAGGGAAGATAGACTGAATAAGGTCATTAAATCTCATCTCAACGAAAAAGTGCTCAGAAAGTCACATTTGGAGGGTTTTAATCATCTTGGAAATGATTAAATAGCCACAGCGGGAGGTTCTTAATCATGATTAAGAATGAGTTATTTTGATGATTGGTTTTTACTTTGAATAACCAGTTTTGGGTTATCCTTAAGAATACCATGAATAGCATTTTCCAGAAACTTCCCATTGGAATGTCTCGAGGTATTCCAACCCCAGCTCTTTGGCGAACCTGAATCCAATCGGGTTATCCTTAAGAATATTAACAGTAATATTCTCTAGGAACTTCTCGTTGTTAGAAATCAGGGAAGTAGTTTAACCTCGTATACTCGTCGGAGGAAAGAGAGAAGAAGTTTATACTAATATACTTTTTAGAGTGAACCGTTCTCATTCGGCTCATTTCGGCATTATGATGTCGGCGTCAATCAAAGCTTGAATGTTATTTTTGATAAAGAATAAAGCCTTGGTAGGATGAAGGATCCTCTTATGGTATGCGGAGTACTTTGGATCCAAAGTGTTGTTAGCTTCCTCCTGATTCATAATAGGTGGCAGCTTAATTTTATTATTTTCAAGGAGGTATTTGAAGATAGCCAGAACCTCTTCATCCTTGAAGGAGTACTCTTTTTAAAGTCTCGAATCCGGGGTCCTTCGTTGCTTCTAAGGTTAGTGTCTACTGCAGGTGCCTTTCCCTTACCACGAGAAGCAAAATTTGAGTTCGGGGGTTTAATCGTCGGTTGCCTCTTTCAAGCTTTTTTCTTTTGAGAAAATATTCGGTCTGTTCCTCGTGTAGTTTTAATTCTTTCCATGTTATGGATGGTACGACTCCCAGGGCTTCCAAGACGTTAATTGAAAGGTTGTTATTGTAGGTTTAGAGGATGAATTCCTCCATGACCAGATCTCGTCAATTCATCGTCTTGTTACGGAAGTGTTTAACAAAGCTATCAACTGACTCTCTGTCCTTTTGCTTTTCATCCAAAAGGGCTCCTATTGACACTTCGGTGTCATCGTCAAAGAAGTTGTTGAGGAACGAGCTCTCCATGTCGTCCCAGCTATTGATACTTCCTAGCTTGAGATAGCAGTACCAATCGAAGGCAGCTCCGCGAAGGATGCCAACGAATAACCGGACCATCAAGGGTTCATTATCGGAGATCACACCCAGGTGGGACTTGAAATAAGTTAGGTGTTGAGTAGGTGAGCCCTTTCCATCGAACGACGTGAAGTTAATTAGATTGAACTTCACCGGATATGGGATTAACTCCCACTCCCTTGGGTAGGGACATGGAATGCCCATTTTCCTCACTTCTTGAATGGACATTAAGGCATTGACCTTATTCTCTAGCTCTTTCATCATCTTATCCTCGCTCGTATTCTTCTTCGGGTGATTTTGAGGAGGAATAAATGGACCACCCCCCAGCATTATCATCCTTGGTAGGACCACCCCAAGCATTTTGGTCAACAGGAGGGGTATCGGTGTTGTTATTTTCTGCAACATCTAAATCACAATCTTCTTGATTGGTAGCGTTGCGATAGTTATATTCACCAATCTGATTTGATAAGGCTTGAATTTGTTGATCATGTAACTACCTTATACGTTGCACAATCATTTCCATTTCGAATTTGAAATTCTCTTTTGCTTGGCCATAGAGTGTCCTCTATCCGGTCTAAGTCGTCTAGTTTCTGACCATAACCAAGTGATGCGCTAAGATTCCTCCGAGTAAGAGTCAAGGCTATAACGCCTTGGTGATTTTCCTTTATCGGTCACATTGATGGTAACTTCTGGAAGCTCGTCATCATGACCGGCAGATTTCTTCTTGTAGAAGTGTCTTAATTTAGATTGGGACACTTCGGTGGAGATTCTTTCAAATACCGAGACTCTCAGTGTAGCGGTCCAGGGGTAGCTACACTCTGATAATATTGTCCTAATTAAACTCTTACAAGGACAGTAAGAGTTCTATTCTGGGATACTTCTCTTTCAAGATTTATTCGTACCCCAGCCCGATAGTACAACTCATCAACGTTGTGGTCGGAGCAACCTATCGGTGGTTGGTTTGAATCCCCAGGTCTGACGTTATCATGTAACGGAGATGTATTCTTCTGAGGATATGATGCCTTATTAGAATTCTCAAGAGTCATACGTTTGGAACCATGCCTGCGAGAACATGACACCTCAACAAGCTCTTGGACTTCGACACATAA
Organism: Asparagus kiusianus; assembly: GCA_022839385.1. Taxonomy (NCBI): domain Eukaryota; kingdom Viridiplantae; phylum Streptophyta; class Magnoliopsida; order Asparagales; family Asparagaceae; genus Asparagus; species Asparagus kiusianus. The sequence continues at coordinate 6,044 of BQKN01014494.1, read as the reverse complement.
TCCTAAGCAGGTGGTTATCGGAATTTTCCCTTCATGGGATGGCTTTGACTTAAAAGGAGTGTGTGTATGACCCCTAGCTGGAATAGCCAATTGGGATTCTTTCACAAGACCCAAGTGTTCTCTAATCGGAGTTTTCCTTGATCCCCGTGCAAGGGACCAAGGCGATCCGTGATCTTCATCTTGAATTGGGAAAGATCCACACTACCGTGCGACCTCACCAAAAGTATTGGATAAACTTGAATCAGAACAGGAGGCGACGGGGACTCAGAAATGGCCATAGGAGGTGAATTAAATGCGAGGCGGGCTGAGTTGGCTCGACTTTGGTGCGGGCCACCATTTGGTGGTTCGGCCTTGGTCGAGCCACTCTTTAGTGGGTCGGGTTTGGCTGAGCTAGTAGGAGGTGGCTCGGCCTTGGCCGATCCAGCAAGATGTGGTTTGCAATTTCTAACAGTTTCGGGCGTTGTTCGAGTCGTTTTCGATGCCGTTTTGGACTTTGACCTCCAGACTTAGCGTAGTTTTGGTAGTTTCTTGACTACCTCTTCCCTCCATAGGTTTTGTACCTCTTGCATGAGAATTCACACGTACCTGAGTAGTGTACGATGCTTTTGGATGCGTTTCTCAAGAGTCGAATGAGTCCTTTTGACGTGGATCTATTCATCAGTTGATGGTTTAGAGGAAGAGCCATTTGCTTGCTGTCGAGGTGCTTGGCACCCCCTGAACTTCAGATCCACGTGATAATGGATCCCCATCAAGTGGATCTAAGGCCTTGAAAAGCTGACATATGAGGCGTTAGCGTTGCCTCTGATGAGCCCTCTTAGTCAGAATTGGTGCGCCTTTGTTAAACAACTCCTGAATTGAATAGGAATCATTGTAATTTGAAATATCGGTTTCATTGGATGCCGGAGGAGCGTTGTGAGTAGAATTCTCAGCAAAAATTAGGTGAGAGTCATCCTGAGCCTTCTTTGATGTCAATATCTTCCTGTAATTGGACGAGGAAGATCTTGATGAGGATGAGGAGAGGTACTCCTCGAACTTGGCCTGGTCAATCGGGATCTTGATCCGTGATTGTGGCATAATAGTCTCAGCAGTGAGGCTGTTGGCTCATATTATAGTTGCCAGCATATTTGGGGTGAAAGTTAATTTATTCATCGCTGAATCTATTATAATTATTTATCAATTACAGATTCAAGAGAGTATATCTTTTTATAAGATCTCTCGTTACACAAATAAAACAAAAATTATAGCTCTCTTCAAACACACGCAGAGGATGTTTATCACCCGCTGCTTGCATGAGATCTTTAGCTATGCCGGGGATGCGTTAGTATGTGGACTACCGTGGATCAGATCGAAATGATAGAAAAGTTAATTAATGCTTTTGTTTCACAAAGGAAATAATCGCAGAAGTGATAATCTCGACCAAGTAAGATTACGATTCTTATCGAGATCAAAACCAAGTTTGATCTAGAGGAAACGTGGAACGAGCCTCAGATCCTTCGAATAGCTTCATCTTTATGTTGAAGTTCACCAAGTTCTGCTAGCCCTCCTCTAAAATTCGTTCTCCACTCTTCAATTTGACGGCACCTCGCCCTTTGATTTCTGATCCCTACAAGTGAAGGCCCTAGGCTTGTATTTTATAGGCTTCGGTTATAGCGTTATAGGAGAGGAATTAATAATTTGACCTCATCCGCAGTTAATAACCGCTTAACCATATTTAGGGATAGCTTCAAAATAGTTGGGAGGCTCTGGAATAGAAGAATCCCATGAAAATCATCAAAAACCATTAAAAAATGTGTTTTCAACGTTTCTGGATGCGATCCACCATCTGGTGGCTCGATCTGGTGGCTCGAAACTGTGTGAGCCACCAAATGGTGGCTCGGTCTTGAGCGAGTCAATTTGTACTACCTTGAGTATTTTAGTTTTAACTCTCTCGTCCGGTCTCGGAATAAGGTGATTCAAGATAGAATAGAAAGCTAAAAAAGATCTACAACTTTTGTCTTTTAAGCTTCTCCAAAATCAAACTAGATCATGGATGAAATCTTAGTTGTTTGTGCGAGTGACTCGGCCTTAGGCGAGCCAGTTTGTATTTTCTCGGGTATTTTAGCTATAACTCTCTCTTTCGATCTCAAAATGAGGTGATTCAAGATGCGTTAGAAAGATAACAAAAATACTTACAAACTTTGTCTTTTGAGTTTCTCCAAAATCAAATCTCATCATGGACGAAATTTTAGTTCTTTGTGTGAGCCACCAAATGGTGGCTCGGCCTTGGGCAAGCCAGTTTGTACCGCCTCAGGTATTTTGGCTCTAACTCTCCCGTCTGGTCTCGGAATAAGATGATTCAAGATGAAATAGAATTCTTGTGAAGAGATATACAATTTCTAATGGGCAAGCCATACATGGTGTGGGCTAGATGCACATGGTGTTTTGCCCCTTTTGGGCGAAACACAACTCCTGGTTGAGTTGTTTTACCTTTTCGCGTGTCACGTTGACTCGTAAGCTTCATCGATTTGCTTCATACATTTCATTAACTTAGAGGTGGCCAGTGAATGTGTTGCCACTTGGAACTGGTCGGTGAGTACACGGGCCACTTGAAGGTGACTGATGATCGTGTAGGCTACTTGGAGGTGGCCGGTGAGCACACACGGGCCACTCAGAGGTGGGTGATGAGCATGTGGGCCACTTGGAGGTGGCCGGTGAGCATGTAGGCTACTTGGTGATGGCTGATGAGTGTGCGGGCTACTTGGAGGTGGCTGATGAGTGAACATGCCACTTGGAGGTGGCTGATGAGCGTGCGGGCCACTTGGAGGTGGCCTGTGAGCTCGCGGGCCACTTGGTGGTAGCTGATGAGTGCGCGGCCCACATGGAGATGGCCGGTGAGTGCACTAGCCACTTGGTTTGTTATTCCAATGGCTTGTTGCTACGTCATCAACAATTTGTTGATTTACTTCATGCGCTTGTCGGCATCAGATAATCCTCCTTAACTCACATAATGAAGTTAATCGTATTCTCTCCGTCTCAAACTATATGCAGAAACCTATAGGTAATTTTTAATGCCTACACCACTAGCCAAGTATCTATTTGAGGAAGCCTCAGTATCTGTTTGAGGAAGCCTCAGTATCAGGATTCAAATGAACATTTGTGGAAGCTTTCATGTGAGCCAGAGTAGTTATTGAACTAGCATAGTGGAGTATTCAAATATATGCCTCCTATTCCTCAGCATTATTCCCTTATTCAGCTTAGAAATCTAGCGGTAACCCGAGAGTTATCTTGGAGGCTAACGGATGATCACAAGCATGGGCATTGTGGGTTAATTGGAAGGGATTCTAAGACCCCAGGCTCAAGTGATAGGAATTACGTTAGAGGACTTCATCTAGGTATATTAGGCCAGGACAATTTACCTCAGAATGAGCTGATGATTAAGGCAAGCACCATATAGAACTGTTTAGCTAGATTTGGGAGAGTGCTTCGGTTAAGAAATTTAGGTGCTTTGGATGAGTCTACTCTTTCGTGGATAGGTGGTGGACAAGAATCACAAGTTATGTACTCAGCCGTTGGGGAAGGGAGCTATCTGATAAAGGATTATTTATCTCCATACGAGCTAGCATGTACGACCTGCCAATTAGTGTTGACCACTTCTTCGCTTTATTGGAGACTTACAACCCAGATACCAACACTCTCATGGCTAAGAATGGAGAATTAGGTCTTGCTCTCCATGAGATGATGAAAGTGTCCAGTTTGCCGATGGGGGATTTGCCTTACCAAGAATATTTCCCAACAGTTGGTCAGTTCAGCTGAATGAGAGAAACAACCACCATAGCTCATGATATTTTATGTGAATTGACTTGTCACTATCACATTGCCATGGGTGAGACTGATGTAAAAGCCAAGAAGAAATTTCCGCAAGTTAGCTTAAAACAGTTTGCGGACTATCTTTTTAAGAATCTTAAGAGTCATTCGGGATATGAAGTGTGTGAATTGCCACCTCTAACTCCATCAGAGATTAATAAGTTGTTGGTGAAAATGAATTCTTAGTCATATACCATTCATTCAGCTGAAGGAGGATTTCCTAAGGGCACTAAATTTGAGTCTTTCTTATGGAAAGCTCAGAAAAGGATTACGCCATCGACTTTATTAGCTAGGTATTTGGCAAGCTGGTTGAAGAAATGTGTAGCCTAACACTAGCCTTCTGATGCATTACCAATTGAGGTCTTATATCCCACAGTTTAGTTAGCAATTGAACATAGACTCTCTCTGCTCTTGGCCATGATTACAGATATGCACAGTGGGTTTCACCACCTAGCCACCACTTTCATACAAGAAGGGAAGAAACCTTCGAGTGAGATCCCAAGCACAAAAATAGAACTACCCTACACCTATTTAATAGTGTGGTTAGCCCTTCATTGGCCCGATATGATGCCAGCGCGTGAAGTTACAGACCTAGATCTTTCATTGTTATAGATCCTAGAAGGGTATAAATGGTCAGTTAGGCAATGGCATGAAGTGTCTAGCGAGTTCAGAGTCCACAAGTGTTGGGAATTTTTTTTGTGCTTTCCTTAATTTTTTGGAATTTATAATGATATGCTTAAGGATGAGGAGAGACGAGAAGAAACAGGACTAGTTTGGACGTGTGATGTTTTGGATGGTTAATAAACATTCGTCCTAGTTATTGGGTGTTCATGGTTTAGAATGTTTGCAGTATTGAGCCATATTTGCCCTGTAGATTTATTCGTCAGTTTGGTTATGATCAACTATACGTAGGTAACCTGAACAGATGGCTAAAGACCTGTGGAGGTTTGATTGATGGTGCCCGGGCCTGGTTCTATAGTATAAGTGGTTGCACTGATGCCCAGTTTAGCCTTCCCGCAGCTATGTGTAGTTTACATATGACCTTCTTGTACTGCAAATGGCTCATATCTGCTAACATTACCACAAAGAAGAAGAGAATTTTAGAGTTGGAAGCGAAAACTGCGTCCAGGCTTGCTGCTGAAGAAGTTCGGGAAACCGTGTTGCCACAGAAGGGGAAAAAGCCCATTGGATCCTCTAGTAAGGGAAAGCAAATTGTTGATTCTGATGACAATGTGGAGGAACTCTTCACTCATATGGCTAAAACTTCTGAGGAGGAGGGTGAAGCTGAAGGTACAGAAATCAGGAATGATGATGAAGAGAATATGCTCGGTCTTCCACAATCTTTCTTTCCAAGAGGAGAAGAGAGCTCTCCTATGGCTCACAGGACTCGCCGTGCAGGTCAACCTAAATTGCCATGAGCTCCTAAAAAGATGAAGGAGAAAGTCATCTTAACCTATACCAATTGGATGATGGTTAGATACCTCAGCGAGGATGATCAGGAAGAAAGAGACACAATGCCTCTTATCAGAAGAAAGAGACCTCGATCCTCGACTCCTGCTCAAGCTCAAGCTAAGGCTTCAACAAAAGCTGAACGACATTCAAAATATCACCATGAGAGTTCCACTACTCTAGGAGAAGCGCGTCCACCAAAACGAACTAAGGTGGTCGTGCACCAAAGACGTACCCCTTTATCGGTAATGGAAGAGGAGCCTGTCCACAATATTCCTGTTGAGGAAGGAGGTAATATTTCGTCTTTACCTTTATTTCACTGTGTCATTTTTAGATTTGTTAAACTTATTTTGCACTTTGTTTTCATAGGGGACCGTGAAGAAGGCAAGATTCTATATAGACCCTCTTCTCCCGGACTCACGCATACCGAGGAGCCAAGTTTTGTCCAGCAAATGCATAAGGCAATAGCTGATGAGCCTATCAACATTGGGCCTGTTAGAGAGATCGGGGTTCAACTCGAGCCACCCTACAATAGTCACTCCAATGGCTTACAGCACAAGTACAAGTATTTTCCCATTCGAAGGGCATTTCTAAGAGATAAGTGAATCAAAGTGCGTACCTCCTCTAATGGTTTCTGCACTTCATCTTCTTTTAGAGAAATTAAAGGAAGCGAGTACTGGTGCCAGAACTACAAAACCCGTCGCCATGGCTGAAGGTAGAGTTGGCTTCCACTTGATATGGATTCCTATATA
>BQKN01014492.1:0-20119 GCA_022839385.1 Asparagus kiusianus | reverse complement strand
CCCCCCCTCTATGGTCTAACATAGGTCAGTTGTGTTTCTTTTCATACATAGACCGGGGTTAATATTTAATTATCTACAATTTAAGACATATGGTATATACATGAGAGTTTCCTTGTTTGGATTATTTCGCTCGATGTACTACGTTTGTTGTTGAAGATTTTTAAGTATTAATTTCATCTATTTGTATGACATGGTTACCTAGATGATTATTCTGATGGCTAGCTACATAATCGACTCGTTACTTGATTGATTTTGTTGAATTTCTAGTTGCACGTCCTTTTATCTTTTCTATTATCGTATGGATTTCCGCTTTGGTTTTTGTTTGTTCTGTTTTTTTGTGGGGTCTTGCCGTGTGCCATGCACGCTGACGAACACCTATTTTCTCTGGTGTACGACAGACTTAGAGGAAAAACAGGCTCAGCAGGAGCCAGAAGATTCTCAGCAGGAGTGCCTTATAGATGGAGCAGAAAAAGAAGCCGAAGTTTAGTTATTCCCTTTAGTTGTTCGATGATCTTAGTTTAATTTTGTAGCATTTCTTTTCTGCCTGTTCATTGTATTTTACATTTCTCCAGTATTCATTTGTTCAGATATGTATAAGGGCATGTTTGACCCGAATATTATGTCTTAGATGATATTCATTTATGATATGTTTTATTCTATTCTGTGTTGTTCATTATATTCTTGCTGATTGTGATCGGGGACCTGTGACTTCGCATTGTATTTATTTTCGGACGCTTAGCGTATTAGGTTAAGGAAAAATGGTTATTTTATTTATTCTCCTTGATCTAATATGTCGCGGGCTTGTTCATGTTCCGATTCCCAGGTATTTTAGGAAGCGTGGCGTGACATAGCTCATATATATAGAATGAGATATGTCATGACTCATCTCATGAGATATGTCATGAGTCATCTAAATGTAATGATTCTTTTCATGAGTCATGCAATGACTCATCTCATGAGTCTTGAATGAGTTGACCAAAAGTTAACTGCTGACCAAAAAGTCAACCAGTTGACTAAAAGTTAACTTTATGAGAAAAATACTAAAATTTATTTCTTAAGTACATAGTATTATAATTGTATCGATACATATAACTATTTATGTGTATCCAATAAAAATCATATATAAGTATCAATCATATGCATTTAACTCTATAAATTGTATTTCATAGGATTTAACTACATGCTTGGTGTGACTCTAGGGCCCAACTTAAGAATTGACAGTTGATTATATTCGCAAGTACAATAGAGGTGCTAGCTACACATGAAGACTATCCGAGTATAAGTTATGATAAATGTTTATAAGATGCTTATATAATTTTATCAGGACCACTCAGTGATAACATTTTACAATCTGGCTCTTCGTCAAAAAATTTCAAACTATCGAGCCTCAGATATGGTAAACTGTCAAACCCTAATAGCTTGATTAGTGTTTGTTGATATTAAACTCATAACCTTTAAGATCACACTGACACTCAGTTTATCTTATTTACCTTGGCCAAGGATTTCTAGGTTATAGTTATATCAAACAATCTAATGACATCAACCCCCTATACTGGAAGAGACGAATCTCATCTTGACATATCAATATCTACTTATATCTCGGGATGCACCTAACAAGAACCTTTATACACAACTCAATGAGAACTGTGATTAGGTAAAAGTCTAAGTATACCTATACTAACATGTAAGATATTGTACTAAGATATTGCACTCATGCCTTAGGTCAAGAGACTACTTTGTACTATATCACTTGAGAACTTGTATTTGACAGTTAAGTATAATTACCAACTAGACATTCTTGTTGAGTCGTTCAGTCAACTAAATCACTAATGACTCACCTGTCTAATGTATCTTAATGTCTCAGCATCAATGATCTAAGAGATGGATCATCACCCTTCTAAAGGACAAATAGAGTATACACTAGTCTTTACCAAAGTGATGATGTCCTTTCTCAACACTTCATCAACTAGGAACATTTTAGAATATACGTTAGTGACTAATCAGATCTCTTCTTCATTATGATCACTATCAAAATTCTTATAGTCTAGTATCATTCTAAGGACTTTATCTATATTTAAAAAATACCAGATAAATACTAATCAAAATAGGATATTATTATTTTGAACAAGGATGTTATATTCATATAGGTCTTGTTATAATATAAAATTATTACCTGTAGGGCACCTATATCTAACAAACTCCTAGTTGAACTAAGGCCAATCATAGTAGTATCTAATATCCAATAGCTCAATAAGTTTTACAAATTGTGCATGAGCAATTACCTTTGTGAATGGATCTGCTATATTATCTTTTGTGTCTATTCTTTCAATCTTGATCTCTTGGCGATCAACTATCTCTTTGATCAAGTGATAGTTCCTCAGAATGTGTCTGGACTTATGGTGAGACTGGGGTTCCATTGTTAGAGCTATTGCAACATTACTATCATGGTATAAAGGTACTGGATCTTCAATGGTGGGAACAACTTCCAGCTCTGAAAGGAACTTCCTCATCCAGATAGCTTCGTTGGCTGTATCATTTGCCACAATGTATTCTGCTTCCATAGTAGAGTCCACTACTGTATCCTGCTTGGAACTTTTTCAACTGACCGCCCTTCTATTGATGATAAAAACATATCTTGAAATAGATTTACTATCATCGATATCACTCTGAAAGCTAGAGTCAAAAAAAGCCTCCATTTGGATGTTACTTTTATCGTATATCAAAAATAACTCTTTAGTCCTTTTCAGGTACTTAAGTATATTTTTGACCGCTTTCTAATGCTCTTCTCCATGATTAAATTGGTATCTACTTACCAAGCTGAGTGAATAAGCAATATCCGGTCTAGTACATAACATGGCATACATGATCGATCCTATTGTCAAGGCATAAGGAATTAGACTCATGTGTTTTCTCTCTTCATCAGTCTGGGGAGGCATCTTTTTAGAGAGGGAGATTCCAGGAGATGCAGGTACGAAACCTTTCTTAGAATTTTCCATGCTAAACAGTTTTAGCACTTTGCCAATGTATCTAAACTGGGATTATCCTAATATCCTTTTATACCTATCTCTATAGATCTGAATACCCAGTATATATGATGTTTCACCCAAATCTTTTATAGAAAATCTTTTTGATAGCCAAATTTTAACCGCTTGTAATGACGGTATGTCATTACCGATTAAGAGTATATCATCTACGTACAAAATAAGAAATGATAATATACTCCTAATTATCCTTTTATACACACATGGTTCATCTGGATTTTTGATGAAACCAAACTCTTTGATAGTATCATCAAAATAAATGTTCCATCTTCGCGATGCTTTCTTCAGTCCATAAATAACTTTAAGCAACATACATGATTTTCCACTGCTCCCACTGACTATGAATTCCTCTGGTTGAGACATATATATATGCACTCTTACAAATCACAATTTAGAAATACAGTTTTGACGTCCGTTTGCTAGATCTCGTAATCATAGTGAGCAGCTATAGCAAGTAGGATCCGAATAGACTTTAGCATAGTCACTGGAGAAAAGGTACTATCGTAGTCCAAACCAGGTCTTTGATGAAAACCTTTAGCTACCAGCCTAGCTTTAAAAGTCTCTACTTTCCCATCTATAGCCAACTTTTTCTTAAACAACCATTTGCAACCTATAGGTATCACCCCTTTAGGAGCATTGTCTAAGATCCATATTTTGTTGGTGTACATAGAGTCTATTTTAGATTTCATTGCATCATGCCAAGCAACAGAGTCCGTACTCTGAGAGGCTTGCTGATAACTCAGAGGTTCGTCATCATCTATGACGTGATCTAACATGCTACCTTCAACTAGAAAATCATATTGTCTCTTAGGTGCATGAGATCGCCTTGGATATATATGGAGTGGTTGAGCTTCTTCCGGTACAACTAAATTTTCTGGTTCTACTAAATTATCAGTATCGATTTGTATCTATAAAATTTCTTTCAGTTCTACCATACTCTCACTAATTTCTTTTTCAAGAAATTCGTTCTCCAAGAAGGTAGCATACCGAGAAACAATTATCTTTTGTTCATCGATGTAGTAGAATTGATATCCATGGGAATTCCTTGGATATCCTATAAATTTACACAATACTTAGCATGCCTTTTAACTTTTTGGGATCTTTCTTTTTTACATATAAGCATGACATCCCCAAATCCTAGTATAATTAAGATGTGGTTTCATCTCATACCATATCTCATATGAAGGTTTAGACACTGCTTAAGTAGGAACTATATTTAGTAAGTGTGCTGTTGTTTTCAATGCATACCCCTAGAATGAAAAAGATAACTCAGCATTACTCATCATGGAACGTACCATATCTAATAGGGTACGATTCATCCTTTCTGACACATTGTTAATTTGTGGTGTAAAGGGTGGAGTAACCTAAGAGAGAATCTCATTCTCTTTGAAAAACCCTATGAATTCTGAGTTTAAGTATTCACCTCCTCGATCCGATCAAAGAATTTTACCTTTCTTGCTCGTTTGGTTTTCTACTTTATTTTATACTTGATAAATTTCTCAAATGCTTCAGACTTGTGTTTCATAAAAAACACATGTCTAAATCTTGAAAAATCATCAGTACAAGTAATAAAGTAGGAGTAGCCACCTCTGACCATTGTAGACATAGGACCCATACATCACTATGTATCAGACCTAAGAGTTTTGTAACTCTTGCTCCAGTTCCCATAAATGGAGTCTTGGTCATTTTGCCTTTAAGACAGGACTTAAAAGTATCATAAGACTCAAAGTCAAATGGATCTAAATATCCATGCTTATGTAGCTTGCCAAGTCTTTTTTTTATGTGACCAAATCTACAACGCCACAAAAAAACGTTATTCACAATTGATTGCTTTCTTTTATTAGTGTGATGAGCAGTCAGAATTATGTTTTGGTTAAGAATATACATGCCATTACACAATGTTCCATAAGCAAATCAACTTTTGATTATATATAATATTCATAACATTGTTCTCCAACTTGAACATATATCTATGTTTATCTTATAAATATATGGATATTATATTACACATTATAGTTGGTTCATAATAGCAGCTATTCAAAATCAAAATGTTTACATTTCATAAAGCTAGATGAAAATCCCCAACTACAACTGTTATAACTATAGCACAGTTACCAACTTGTAGGATCATCTCTCTAGCACCGAGCTTTCTATAACTTCTCAGCCCCTGTAGCAAATTTCAGATGTTTGATCATAATCCAATATCTAATATCCAAGATGTAGGATTTATAAAAAAAAACAATTCTGAGTAACCAACGCACCTGAAGATGAAGCAACAACTTGCTTCTTCTTGTTGAGTGAGGCTATAATTCAGGACAGTTCCTTTTCTAGTGTCCTGACTTGTGACAATGGAAGCATTCTGCAGTCATCATTTTTTCCTTCCCTTTATCCTTCTTGACAGCCTTCTTAACACCTTTCTTTGGTTTAGTAGTTTTCTTCATTCCCTTTTTCTTGGCTACTATTTTGCTAGAAGTGGAAGAAGATTTCCTTATAACAAAGGCTGGTGTTTGTCCCTTTTTCATAGAACTTTCCTCCTGTCTTAACAAATTAAGCAGGGCGGAAAGAGTGGGCTCCAGATCCATCATCAAGAACTATCATATGAATCGAGAGTAGGCTGGTGTCAAGGACTGCAGAATGATATCTGTATATCTATCTACATCTAGGCCTATGTTCAAAAGTTCAAGCTCATTGACATAGGTGATCATTTTGAGGACGTGGTCCCTAACAGAAGATCCCACAGTCATTTTTTTTGGAACAAATTCCTAGATGTCATGTACTTCATTTATCGTAGTTGCTCGCCATACAATTCTTTTGTATTACGAAATATGGATTTGACATCCATATTCTCATGTTGCCTCTGATGGACCAAATCCATAGACGCAATTGTGAGGCATTAAGCAAGTGAACAATCTCTATCTTACTCTATGCGGATTTCATTGTCCACTACAATGGGTTCTGGGCCTAGAACGGGTTCCGGCATTATGAGGACATATGCTACTTTGTCATAAGTTATGGAAATTTTAACATTCCTCAACCAGTCTTTGTAGTTAGGACCGGTTAACTTGTTATATTCTAGTATGAGTTTTAAGCCAGACATAATGGCCTGAAAGAGAGAGAGAAAAAATATTTTCGCAGATGTTTAATACATAAAATAGATTAGGTTCATTTTTATCTAAATTATGCTTCTCACTATTTTTCAAGTCCCTCAAAACCTTATAAGTTTGGTGATCGGAAAACAAACCATTGTTTTTAAGTAGGATCAAGATCCAATTATCATTGAATGTATTAACCTTTACGAAAGCCAACAAATTGATACACTCAATAATTTGTAGATAAATATTGTCAACAAATCATAAAATACTAGTCAAGTTTGGACCCATCATTTCTTGACTGGCTTAAATTTAACTTATGTAAACACTTGACAAAAGCCAACAAAGTCACATAACCAATTTAAGCTATCCTTATATCATATATACAGATGAATACTACTTAGCTATAGAATAGTATTGCCTTTACGATAGCAAACAAACAAAGTATTTATAAGATTAGTAGTATTAAACTGAATTGATGGAAGGCTGCAGAAGATTTAATAAAACTTTTACCGTAATCAAACTTAATATAGTTTAAAGATGCTCTATATTTATACTTACAACAATTAAACTAGTCAGAAAGTACAAGATTGGTGGTAGGGTTCTGAGATATTCATCGGGAATATTCATCGGACCTTAATTAAGTAACCACCACTCTTTAAGACTATAGAGGGAAAGATTAGGCATCACCCCTAATCTTAAGTTGGGCATCACCCCATGAGATATACTTCATAATTACTTTCCTTGACACTAGTTACAAGTTCATTCTAAATATTTTTCTTTTAATTGCTTTAGATTTATTTATCTTTCACACTAACGCTATTTTAATGTCGGTCTTATCACTCTTTGATCAATAAACTTTTATTGTCATGTCTCACAAAGTTTAAAATGAGCTTTTATAATAAAAAACTATTTCTCTAGTAAGATAGAGATATAAACTTTGCACAATATAGCACCAAATTGTATTGGCATCTACAATTGAGGCAAACCAACATATCAATATATATAAAAGCAATATGAAATGGTGGTGGAGTCCTAAAGGAATAAAAATACAACTACACTAATTATATTTTAGTAAGCAATTTGCAACCCCTTGCAATGCTAGTTCCCTTGAAAATCTTGTATTATTACAATCACATATATATAGGACGTGCAAGCCCCATTTATAATGGAAAAAAACCATCTCGTGGGATGGATAATAATATTGTATTGAATGTAAAATAAAAGCTATAAATAAAATAACTAAATAAACAACCATACCCCCCACACCCGAACAAGGGCCTATGCCTGTAGGCGTAGCCCATGATCGATGCGAAAGTGCCTAAACCCGTGGGCATAACCCATGCTGGGGGAGGGAAGAGGTCGTAAATAATATTACAATTTTAGCTATATTACATCAGTACCATAAATGCAAGAGAATCGTTGTCCACTATCATCCATAAACATAACATCCACGTAAGATGATATAAATCATATAACTTAATTAACATTAAAAAATATGCATCTATCTAGTCATGCAACAAATTAAAAAACTAGATAACATAGGGATTATCCTAACTCAAATTGGACTATCATGCTTCTAACATACAACTATACTAGTTATAAATAAGTGTTTTGCAATTTATGCAAGTGTTTTTACTCTTAAAAACTTATGAACCAAAAATAACATTTTTGAATCAACAACTAGTATAACTAATTACAAAACAACTTGTATTAATTAACTAGTTTCATATACACTAGTAATTAGAAGCAAGAATAAAGTCCTCCATGAGTTAGATGTGCACGTTATGATTTAATTAGGTGGAACCATGGCTCTAATACCATGTTGGAAATTCATGCTAATTACATGCAAATACGCAACAGAAGACTGTATGTATAATAATACTAAGTATGTAGAGAGCATAAAATACAAACTAGGACCATCCTAATTAAATCTAACATGATCCCTATAATAAAGAGAGCAACTAAGAGCTTTGAAGGCTTACTTTCGTAGCGTGATTCAATGGTAGATCGAACAACCCCTAGCTCGTTCTCCTTGTTGTTGTAAACCTCCTTGTAATAATCTCCAAGTCTTCAAGTGAGCTTGATAAAATCAGTGTCTTTTTGAGACACAAGGTAAGATATCCATCCCGGGGCACTATAAAATCCTACTACTTTCTGTTACTCAAAGATTGCTAGAGTTTAGTAATAGGTAGAGGTCTCTTTTATTCTCTTATAGAAAAAATCACTTAGCTAATTTTTCATTAACCTTTCCATATGAGAAAGAGCTCATATATATAGAGTAAGATATGTCATGTCTCATCTCATGAGTCATGCCATGACTCATCTAAATGTAATGATTCCTTTCATGAGTTATGCAATGACTCATCTCATGAGCCAAGCAAAGAGTCATGAAGGATCAAAACTATGTGCTAAAATCATGTTCCTAAACCATACTACCTTAATGACTCATCTCATGACTCATTAGTCAAGGTATAGTGAAGTGTGTATTTTATAAATGAAAATACCACATCAATACGGTGTTTCATAAATACGGTATTGCGTAATTTTTCAATCATTAACTAATAAGTCATCATATGACCAAAAAATCAATGAATTAACCAAAAGTCAACTGTTGACCAAAAAGTCAACCAGTTGACTAAAAGTTAACTTTATGAGAAAAATACTGTTAAAAATCATATATGCGTATCAATCCTACGTATTTAACCGTTTATGTGTATCCGGTGAAAATCATATATGCATATCAATCATACGCATTTAACTCTATAAATTATATTTTATAGGATTTAAGTACGTGTTTGGTGTGACTCCAGGGTCCAACTTAAGAATCAAAAGTGGATCATATCTACAAGTACAATAGAGGTGCTACCTACGCATAAAGACTACCGGGTATAAGTTGTGATAAATGTCTGCAAGATGCTTACATAATTATATCAGGACCACTCAGTGATAACTTTGTATAATCCGCTCTCTTTGTCAAACAATGTCAAACTATCGAGCCTAGAGTATGGTAAACTATAAAACCCTAATAGCTTGATTAGTGTTTGTTGATATTAAACTCATAACCTTTAAGATCAAACTAACACTCAGTTTATCTTATTTACCTTGGCCAAAGATTTTCAGGTTATAGTTATATCAAACAATCTTATGACATCAACCCCTATACTGGGAGAGGTGAATCCCATCTTGGCATCTTAATATCTACTTATGTCTCAGGATGTACCTAACAAGAACCATTATGCACAACTCAATGAGAACTGTTGTTAGGTAAAAGTCTAAGTATACGTATACTAACATGTAAGATATTGCACTCATGCCTCAAGTCAAGAGACTAATTTATACTATATCACTTGAAAACTTCTATTTGACAGTTAAGTATAATTACCAACAAGACATTCTCTATGATTCGTTCAGTCGAGTCATTCACTAATGAGTTACCTGTATAATGTATCTTGATGTCTCAACATCAATGATCTAAGAGATGGATCATCGCCCTTCTAAAGGACAAATAGAGTATACACTAGGTTTTACTAAAGTGATGATGTCCTTTCTCAACACTTCATCGACTAATCAAATCCCTTCTTCATTATGATCACTATCGAGATTCTGATAGTCTAGTATCATTTTAAGTACTCTATCTGTACTTAAAAAATACCAGATAAATACCGATCAAAATAGCATACTATCATTTTGAACAAGGATGTTATATTCATATAGGTCCTATTATAATATACAATTATTACCTGCAAGGCACCTATATCTAACACTCATATCGGTCCGCTTCTTCTTTGGAGAGAGGTCTCTTTCTAGAGGATCTTAGGTTTTGAGACCTAACAACCAAGGCCTCCCCTTGAGCTACAAAATACAACGGAAAGAAGTTAGAAATTTTGACTCAAAAGACCAAAAAAGTTCTAAGTCTTGAAGTCAAGCAAGCAAAATAAAGCTTGCCTGACAAAGGCAGAAGCTATTGAGACAACCAAACTCGCCTGACAAAGGGCAAGTCTTGTCAGGCAAGCAGAGCTCACCAGACAAGCAGAATTCGCCTAGTGAGAGCAGAGCTCATCAGATAAGCAAGCTTGCCATAATAGCAGGGCCTCGCTTGAGTGGACGAAGCTCGCTAGAAGATGAACAGGAGTCTATTCATCTTCCTCGTTGTCAAGATCGCCAGTTACGTACTTACCATGGTGTGTTTGGGCCACGCTAGTGGCGGCAGTGGTAGCGGTGGCAGCAACGAAAAGGGAAGCTTCCCCCTTCCCCTTTGAGGCGTTTGACCTGGTCTTCGAGGCTATTTAAAAGTGGAGAAAGTGAAGAAAATGGCTTTACTTTTCTTTGAGAACTCGAACGGAAGTTTTTTTAATAGCATAGAAACCTCCCGATGAGGGAGACGAGTGCTTCATATAGGCAAAACGGCTGAGATTCACCATCTCAGTCGAAATGAACAACTCAGATCACCTGCAACAGTTCCATTCGATAGTTCAAATCGAACGGCTACGAGCAAGGTGGGATGTTTGGAATTCCAAAATGAACGACCAAGATTTAGTGGTTCGGGTCATGATCTCTCGTATAATCGATGCCACCAAATCAACTACCTGAATCGGGCGTGCGAAAATGAGGCGTCACCTTAACTAGCAAGTGTAAGAAACTGCCCGAAAACACATGGCTCGCCCTCACAAGCCTGGGTCTCGCTTGTAGCATTCCAATTCACCTACAAGCATGATGTTGGTCCTCACAAGTTTGAGCCTCACCCGTAAGCAAAAGCCCACCCGCACGTTTGGAGCTTGCCTGCCAATGGCTTGAGCTCGCCCAAAGACTCGATATCACCTACACTTCGTTAATCTCGCCTAGAGATCAACTCAACCAAGAGATTCAAATTAGCCCAAACAAATGAACAGTGATCCTCTTCATTCAAAGTGTTCCAGACCACATACAACCTGATTTACGTCTGAAAACTTTAAAGGGGGTTTTGTAGGAAATAAAAATTACTTTTACATAAGAGAGCTCGAACCTCACCCATTAGAGCTTGCCTGCATGCGTAAAGCAAGCAAAAGGCCAAGCAGAGCTTGCCTGCATGCTTAAGAAAAGCAAAAGGCCAAGCAGAGCTCACCTTCAAGCTAAACCTCGCAAACAAGTAAAGTTCGCCTACACTCAAGAGGCCAAACCAAACTTACCTACAAGCCAAAGCTCTCTTGTTTGTTTGGCTCGCCTGCACGTGCCTAACCTCGCCAACCTCGCATGTTTGCTTGACTCGCCAGCACAAGTCTGTTAGTGGTTATGCCCTAGGCCAAATATTTGGACCTTGATGTAATGATTATATTTTCATTTAAAGAATGGTTTTCTCCACATTAGTATTATTGGATGTTACACTATTGTAATGTTTATGAATAACTATGTTATTCATGTTATCCATAGTTATTTATCACTGAAGGGCATAAAGATAAATTAAGACTAGTATGAGTTTTGATTGATAAACATGAGATGATTATATATGATGATATAAATAAAACCTGTAGGTACTTGTTAGAGAACAAGGCACTGAATAGACCCGCTATGAGATTACTACATGGGTTAGTGTCATAACTGATCTCATAATAGTTATGTTATCGAATCCTTAGACCTGAGATTATCACATATTCCTACATGAGGAATATCGTGTTTTAACATAATCAAACATTATCTTTAATCGGATAATCATAAAGGTTATGATTGAATATGATGAGAATTATGCAGAGGATAGTGAATAATAAAGATGGAATTTGTCCCACCTATGAAAGAGATATCTATTGGGCCCCTCAATAAGTAGGACTGAGAAATGCAGCACCATGCTCAAATGATTTGATAGTGTAATCAATGTCATTTGAATTTGTCAATCTACTTAGCGATTGAGAAATTATATGTTTGAACAATATAAGATTAACATGTACCATGACTTATGTTCAAACAAGATATTGTGTGACAAAAGGATTATAACATGTACTATTTGTTAGGTTAAAATCGGACTATCGATATTTATAGTATTTGGGTAGTCATAATGTCTTGCTAGAGGCTACTTATGGCTTGTGGGTTTATAATGGGATTGCGCCCACTACTAACATAAAATGAACCTATTGGGTCACACACAAAGAACATGATGAACGGGCTAGGATTTATTTGGGTAATTTTGAATTTTAGATGTAAAATTTGAAATGAAAATCTGTTATTTTTGAGATATTTTAGAGATAAAATATTACTTCTTATTATCTAAATAAGAAACAAATTTCTATTATTTTGAATAAAATATCCCCAAAATATCTCTCAACATGTTAGGGTTAACGTGACTATAAATAAACATTTATGATGCCCTGATTTGATGATCTCTCATAAAAAGAAAAGCCCTAGTCGACACAGAAAGGAGCTAGCACCCCTGCGTTCGTTCGTGATCGTTCGTGTGTGGATACTGATAGAGGGCGTTCGTTCCTTAAGCAGCACCTATAGTCTGATCGAATTATGGTGTTAATTCGATAATCTGTACACAAACAGATTCATAATCTAATATTCCTTTTGAATCAATTGAATCTCATAGATCCTGTTTGGGTTTTATTTTAATTTCTGTTGCACGATTAATTTTTGAATCAATTGAATCACATGGATTCTGTTAATGTTAATATGATTGACATATTAATATGATTGATATGATTAACGGATTATCTTAAATGGTATTCTGTATTTATTAAATAATTGTTTAATGTGATTAAACGATCGCTGATATGATCAGCAGAATTGTTATTCAAAGATATAGAATAGGATTTTAGGGCGAAAAATTATTAATGAGATTAACAATACCTCAAGCTTATATGTCATTAAATTTATTATTCGAATGGCCAATTGAACCTTATATGGATGAGATTTATTTTATCTATTTTATGGGTTTGTAATTTTAAATATAACCTACATGTCGTTTCTTTTATTGTAATTTTATTTTACTTAATAGTTGTAGTAGAATAGTTTATTTCATAATTATAATGAAGACAAAGGAGATTACTCGTATGACATTATATGTGTATGAGATGCCATGTATGGAATGATGCATGATATATATATAAATGAATGAACATCATAACTTAGAATTAAAATCTCTCACCATAATTTTAAGTCATATGTCACCCATGATTAAAACACTTGGCAAGACTAAGATCACCAAAATGTGGGCTCTGCTAAAGTGAGGTATATTAGATTATCATAGTAAGGCAGGATAGCTAATGGTGCTACCCATATGTTTAAAATGGTTAGACTTAATTAGGCTAACAAAACGGTTTTGGGCCTAAGGGCATAAGATGGGATTAAAACATGTCAGGACATATGATGTCAAAAACCCATAAATGATCTAAGAGTTATATGAGATGTAATTGGTATAGCAGTTACCTGCCTAAATAACTTAGCTTTAAGCATCATGCCAAAGCTGACTTAGAGTTAGGTGAAATATGGATCTTAGCCCACTAAATTACTACAATTAACAATTGAGGGTTATTTTAGTGGGAGTTTTATGAGAAAACCTAAAATGAAATTGGTACTAATAAAATTATTTTGCATATTTGTGGATCAATGTCAACAAACAATACTAGCATACTATCATTGCGGTCTGTCCTTGAGAAGAACAAGCTAAAAGAAAATGACACAAACATCCTCAACTGGTTAAGGAACTTGAGAATTGTTCTCAATCAAGAAAGGAAGCTATATGTGCTGGACAAGCCTATTCCTGATGACCCGCCTGCTGATGCCATAAGGGTAGTCAAAGAGAAACATAAGAAACATGTTGATGATTCTGTGGATGTTGGGTGTCTCATGCTAGCTACCATGTGCCCAGAACTTCAGAAGTATCTAGAGCAAATGGAGGCTTATGAGTTGAGTGTTCATCTCAAAGAGACCTTCCAACAGTAGGCAAGGCAAGAAAGGTATGATACTACCAAAGCATTACATTCTTGCAAGATGGATGAAGGTGGCTCAGTTAGCTCTCATGTTCTGAAAATGAAGGGCTATATTGATCACCTTGAGAGGCTTGGATTTCCCCTCAGTTTAGAATTGGTAATGGGTTTGATCCTTAATTCATTACCTGATAGTTATGACCAGTTCGTCATGAACTATAATATGAACGATATGGTGAAATCTATTACTAAACTGCATGCGATGCTTAAAACAGCTGAACAAAGCATTAAGAAAAGGCCTGGCCATATACTAACTGTCAACAAAAGGAAAAGGATGAAAAATAAGGGTAAGGGTAAGGCTAAGGCAATAGTTGCTGGTAAGCCTATGTCCAAGCCCAAGCCCAAGGCTAAAGCTCCAAAGGAAGGAGTTTGCTTCCAATGTAATAAACCTGGTCATTGGAAGAGGAACTGCAAGCTCTACTTGGAAGAATTGAAGAAGAAGAAGAAGAGTGGTGAGACTACATCTTCAGGTATTTATGTTATAGAAATTAATTTATCTACTTCTACTTCCTGGGTATTAGATACTGGATGTGGATTTAACATTTGTACAAATGTGCAAGAATTCAAAAGGAGTAGAGGACTGAGAAAAGGTGAAGTCGACCTACAAGTGGGGAATGCAGCAGGAGTTGCTGCCTTAGCTGTAGGAACTTATGAATTGGTTTTTCCCACTAGGCTTTTGTTAGTTTCGAATAATTGCTATTTTGTTCCTACTTTGAGTAGGAATATTATTTCAGTTTCAAGTTTGGATGATGAAGGTTTTGATTTTCTTATTAAGAATAAGAGATGTCCTATTTATTATGATGACATGCTTTATGGTATTTCTGATTCATATTATAGCCTTTATGTCCTAAATTTAGAAAGATCAAATAATCAGGATATCTATAACATAACTACAAAGAAATCCAAACCAAATGATTTGATTACAACATATTTATGGCATTGTCGCCTTGGTCATATAAATGAGAAACACATATCTAAACTCCATCAAGATGGACTTTTAGAATCATTTGATTTTGAAATATTTGAAAATTGTGAATCTTGTTTATTAGGCAAGATGACTAAGGATCCTTTCACTAGACATAGTGAAAGGTCTAATGACTTATTAGGCCTAATACATACAGATGTTTGCGGCCCATTAATCATAAATGTCAGGGGAGAATTTTAGTACTTCATTACATTCACTGATGATTTCAGTAGATATGGCTATGTCCATCTAATAAAATATAAACATGAATCATTTGAAATATTTAAAACCTTTCAAAATGAAGTACAAAATCAGCTTGGTAAAACTATTAAGGCACTTCGATCTGATCGAGATGGTGAATATTTGAGCCAAGAGTTTGATGATCATCTTAGAGATTGTGGAATTGCTTCTCAATTAACTCCACCAGGAACGCCATAATGGAATGGTGTATCTGAAAGGAGGAATCAATCTTTATTAGATATGGTTCGATCCATGATGAGTCAAACTGATCTTCCATTGTCCTTTTGGGGCTATGCATTACAAACAGTCACGTTCACATTGAACCGAGTTCCATCTAAAGCGGTTGAAAAGACACTATATGAGATATGGACTGGGAGAACTCCTAGTTTATCTTTTCTAAAGATTTGGGACTGTGAGGCTTATGTCAAATGACAGATCTCGAATAAGTTAGCACCAAAATCTATTAAATGTCTCTTTGTAGGATATCCTAAGGAAACTAAAGGATATTACTTTTATAATCCTTCTGAGAACAAAGTGTTTGTTGCTCCAAATGGTGCTTTTCTAGAGAAGGAATTTATTTCTAAAAGAACTAGTGGGAGCAAAGTACAACTCGAAGAAGTTCGAGAACCACAAGATAACATAGAACCATCGATGAAAACTCAATAAGTTTCTCAGACAATTGTAGAACTTATACCTATTACGCAAGTACCATGCAGATCTGATAGGATGCAACACGAACACGAGAGATATAAATTTCTCATGACAGATAGTAACGAAGTAATGCTTATGGATCAAGATGAGCCCACTACCTATCAAGATATTGTGTCAGGTCCATAATTTGAGAAATGACTGGAGGCCATGAAATCTGAGATGCAGTCCATGTATGATAATCAAGTTTGCAACTTGATTGATCCACCTGAAGGAATTAAGACCGTTGGGTGCAAATGAGTTTTCAAAAAGAAAACTGATATGGATGGCAAAGTAAATACCTTTAAAGAAAGACTTGCTGCAAAAGGCTTCAAGCAAACTCATGGTATTGACTATGATGAAACCCTTTCTCCAGTCGTGATGCTTAAATCAATAAGGATTCTTATTATCATTGCTATGTATTATGACTACGAAATATGGTAAATGGATGTCAAAACAGCGTTTCTTAATGGAAACTTACTCGAAGATGTGTATATGACACAACCTAAGGGTTTTATTCATCCTAAGAATTCTAAAAATGTATGCAAGCTGCAAAGATCCATTTATGGATTGAAGCAAGCATCTCGGAGCTGGAATCTTTGTTTTGATGAAATTGTCAAAGAGTTTGGATTCATAAAAAATGAAGATGAACTTTGTATATACAAGAAGGTTAGTGGGAGTGCAATTATGTTCCTTGTTTTATATGTTGATGACATATTACTCTTTGGAAATGACATCACTGTCTTTCAAAAGACCAAAGAATGGTTAGGGAAGTCTTTCTTAATGAAAGATTTGGGCGGAGATGCTTATATCCTTAGAGTTAAGATCTATAGGGATAGATCTAAAAGGATAATTGGTCTGAGTCAAAGTACTTATATTGATAAGGTGCTGAATAGGTTCAGCATGCAAAATTCCAAAAGAGGATTTTTGCTAATATCTCATGGCATTTCTCTTAGCAAGACTCAATATCCTATGACATCTAATGAGCAAGATCACATGACTATGATTTATTATGCTTCGGCTATAGGGTCTATCATGTATGCCATGTTATGTACTCGATCAGATGTTTCGTATGCATTGATCATAACAAGCAGATATCAGTCAGATCCCAGTGAGAATCACTAGACAACAGTTAAGAATATCCTTAAGTACTTGAGAAGAACTAAGGACGCATACTTCGCGTATGGAGGAATGGAAGATAAGCTAGTGGTAAATGGTTACACTGATGCAAGTTTCCAATCTGACAAAGATGACTATAGATCGCAGTCAGGATATGTATTTTTGTTAAACGGAGATGCTATAAGTTGGAAAAGTTCTAAACAAAGCACTGTCGCTAATTCTACAACAGAAGCTAAGTATATAGCTGCATCAGATGCAACTAAGGAAGCAGTATGGATCAAGAAATTCATTGTTGAATTGGGAGTAGTTTTTAGTATCACAAATCCTGTGGATCTTTCCTGTGACAATAATGGTGCTATTGCACAGGTGAAAGAGACCAGATCCCATCAGAGATCCAAACATATACTCAGTCATTTTCATCTCATTCGAGAAATATGTGAGAGATGAGACATCAAGATATGCAGAGTACTAACAGATGACAATATTGCTGATCCACTTACCAAGGCTCTCCCATAAGCCAAACATGATGGATATACTAGGTCAATGGGTATTAGATATATGCATGATTGGGCCTAGTGCAAGTGGAAGATTGTTAGTTGTTATGCCTTAGTCCAAATATTTGGACCATGATGTAATGATTATACTTTCATTGAAAGAATGGTTTTCTCCACATTAGTATTATTGGCATGTTACATTATTGTAATGCTTATGAATGACTATGTTATTCATGTTATCCTTAGTTATTTATCACTAAAGGGCATAAAGATAAATTAATACTAGTATAGGTTTCGATTGATAAACATGAGAAGATTATATATGGTGATATAAATCAAACTTGTAGATACTTGTTAGAGAACAGGGCTCTGGATAGACCCGCTATGAGATTAATACATGGGTTAGTATCATGAGTGATCTTATAATAGTTATGTTATTGAATCCTTAGACCCGAGATTATCAAGATTCCTACATGAGGAAAATTGTGTTTTAACATAATCAAATGTTATCTTTAATCGGATAATTATAAAGGTTATGATTGGACATGATGAGAATTATGCAGAGGATAGTGAATAATGAAGATAGAATTTGTCCCTCTTATGAGAAAGATATCTATTGGGCCCCTCGATAAGTAGGACTGAGAAATGCATGGCCATTGCTCAAATGAATTGATAGTGTCATTAATGTTATTTGAATTTATTAGTCTAATTAGCGATTGAGAAATTATATATTTAAACAATATAAGATTGACACGTACCATGATCTATGTTCAAACAAGATATAGTGTGACAAAAGGATTATAACAAGTAGTATTGGTTTGGTTAAAATCGGACTATCGATATTTATATTATTTGGGTAGTCATAATGTCTTGCTAGAGGCCACTTATGACTTGTGAGTTTATAATGGGATTGGGCCCACTATCAACATAATATGAACCTATTAGGTCACACACAAAGAACGTGATGAATAGACTAGGATTTCTTTGGGCAATTTTGAATTTTAAATGTAAAATTCCAAATGAAAATCTGTTATTCTTGAGATATTTTAGAGATAAAATATTATTTTTCATTATCTAAATAAGAAACAAATTTCTGTTATTTTGAATAAGATATCCCCAAAACATCTCTCTACACGTTAGGGCTAGCGTGACTATAAATAGACGTTTGTGATGCCTTGATTTGATGATCTCTCATAAAAAGAAAAAACCCTAGCCGACGCAGAAAGGAGCTAGCACCCCTACATCCGTTCGTGATCGTTCATGTGTGGATACTGTTAAAGGGTGTTCGTTCCTTGGGCAGCACCTAGAGTCCGATCAAATTAAGGTGTTAATTTGGTAATCTGCGCACAAACAGGTTTGTAATCTGAAATTCCTTTTGAATCAATTGAATCGTATGGATCCTGTTTGGGTTTTTATAATTTTAATTATACAATTAATTTTGAATTATATGTATAAAACCCAATAGAGTCAAGCTCGCCTGATTAGTTCAAGCAACTCTCAAGCTCGCCTATAAGCCTGTCAGCCTCGCCTGAATAGTAAAAGTGGTTGCTTGCTTGTGGGAGTGGGCCTACCCACTTCCCACATCCTGGGTAATGAGGCATGGCTCCTATCACCCTTATAGTGATCACGTCCCATAGCTATAGGGGGAGTATGCTACTCCTTACTCCTATTAGTGGTCATATCTCACAAATCAAGGGATAGCCCATTCCATCTTTTGCCTATTTATAGGACCTCTTTACCAACATGAAGGAGGTTTAGCTGAGGCGGGGGGTTCAGTTGGTTTAGCTTATAGTTGGGTGAAGAAGCTTGGCATTTTCTAGACTCTTCAACCAGAAGCAGGATCATTGGGCAATTGACCACTAAGGCTCTTAGCTCCTTCTTGGCTCCCTCAAGTCTCTTCAAACAGAGGTCTTCATTGGCTTGCTTAGTAGAATTTTCCTAGCTTTTTACATGGATTGTTGAAGTAGACTCAATCTCAACTCTCAGATTTGAGACTCTTGGCTCTTTGCAAACTCTTGCATATTAGCCTTCTTTAAGCATTCGGCCTTGATACTCATCAAGCTCGGGTATAATCAAAATCAATCACACAAGAGCTTCTACTGCATACTAAAGATCAACCGATACTTTGATCGTATCATCCAAGGGAAGCAAACACGATACAAGACTTCGAGGAAGGCATCCTATCGCTACCGAAGGACCCACGTTAAATAAGGAGAGCCTTCTCTCCGCTACTGTTATAACTTTTGGATTCCTTGATTTGTAACGAGCATTCAATAATACAAATCTCAATTGAGAAACCAAATTTTACTCTCCTACTGAGGGTATTTCCAAGAGATGAGTAAATCAAAGTGCATACCTCCTCTAATGGTTTCTGCGTTTCATCTTCTTTTAGAGAAATTAAAGGAAGCGATTACCAGTGCCGAAGCTGCAGAACCCGTCACAACGGATGAAGGTAGAGTTGCCTTCTACTTGGTATGGATTCCTATATATATATACATATATGTATATATATATATATACACATATA
>BQKN01014489.1:0-34697 GCA_022839385.1 Asparagus kiusianus | reverse complement strand
GGAAATTAGGGTTCCTAAAAATTTAATTAATAATAATAATAATAATAAAAATAATAAATAATTACGTGAAAACTATCTATACATCAAAACATACCAGTTGTAGTATTACAACCGATAATACGCAATAGTAGAAATAATGCAAGAAATTACACAATTAAACAAGAATAATTAATAAAAATATAATTACTTATATTTAAAATCAAATAATTATGTGATAATTATCTATATAATAAAACGTATCAGTTGTATTAATATAACAGATAATATACAATAGTAGTAATAATACAACAAATTGTACAATTAAATAATAATAATTAATAAAATATATATATACTTACATTTAAAATCCAATAATTATAGGATATTTATCCACACAGTAAAACATACCAGTTATACCAATACGACAGATAATATGCAACAGAAGAAATAATACAACAAATTATACAAATAATACGTAATTAATAATACAACATATTATACTAAATAATATATAATAATAATAATACAACATATTATTTAAAAATAATATGTAATAGTTTCAATAATACAATAGATAAATTCTAGAAATTTTTACTGCACTAAATAAATTTATAAATATCTAAATCATTTAAATAAATATAAAATCACATTATTAAATCATAGAAAATTCTAGAAAATTGAGAAAATACAAATACTCTTTTAAAAATAATAATTAAATATTTTAAAATACCAAAAAATTTTAACTAGTATTAAAAATTCACGGTCCTTACATGCGCCAGGTTCCGTAGCCTTAGTACTCGTGCCTGCTCTTTGCAATTTTTCTAAGAGAGCAAGAAGCATAGAAACAATTAGCGGAGATACGAATTTAGATGTACCTGGATCCTCAACCCTGTCAGTTGTATTAGGGCCAGCACCAGAGCCCGCACCAGTTTCAATATTTATATCTGCTTCCACATCCGCGGACTCCTCGGTCATGACCTCGTCTATCGGTTGCGAGAAGCTAGGTCCTTCTAAATAATCAAAGCTGGGAGAAAGAGGGTCGTATGCCTCTTCACATTCTTCACGACCTCCTAAAATACGGTAGTTGCTAAGTCTAAGAACTTATAAGTGGAAGAATCAAAAGACCACGAAGAATTGAAGCGTTACCTTCTTCACTAGTAGGCACATCATTGGCGGGCCTTGTCTCAAAAGCCAGAGGCCCACCCCGTCGTTTGTTATTTTGGTCAAAAGTCGCTGTTTTCATTGGTATCGAATCTATTACAACTTCAGTCGTTATAATAAACGCGAATAAACAAGAAAAGTAGATCTTTTTATAAGATCGACTTATACAATGAAAATGTAAAAATTACAACTCTTGTCAAACAGTGCAACAGACATTTATCATCCGCTGCTTGCGTGGGAACTTCGCCTATGCCAGGGATGTCGATATGCGTGGACCGCCTACGGATTAGACCCGGTTGATAAAAAATTGACAGAACTCCTACTTCACAGAGGAAGTATTCGCTTGAAGCACTGAAATCGACCAAGCAAAATCAGCAGCTCTTCTCGAGATTAAGACCAAGCCTAATCTCGAGGAACGGACGGACGGGGCTTCAGATCTCTCTAACTCTCCCACTTTATACTGAAGAACTTTGCCGAGATCAGTTAGCCTCCTCTGAAATTCATGCTCCCTTGACTCCTCGATCCAGTAGCACCTCGCCCTCTTGATAATAATCCGCCCTTGTGAAATGAACCCCTAGGCCTGTACTTATAGGCTTCGGTTGGGGGGTTTTTGGATAAGAATTAGTGATTTGACCTTATCTTTAGTCAATAACGTCCTAACCACATTTGTAGATGAGATCAAGTCAGTTAGTAACCCTTGGAACAGATAAGACGTGCGAAAAACTGCTTTAAAACCAAAAAACACATCCTGGGTTCGAAACAGCGCGAGAGGCGCGAGTCGAACAGATTTGACCTGCGCTTACCCGGGTCGGTCAGATCCGACCCGCACTTGTATGGGTCGGTCATATCCGACCCGCACTGGTGCAGGTCGGACTGATCCGACCCGCGCCGGCATGGGTCAGATTCGTCCGACCTGCACGAGCGCGAGGAATACGGTCTTTTCTTGAACTTCTGTGTTTTCTGACTTTCCAAGACTTATAGTTTCTCCCGTTTTGTTTACTCGCCCGTCGTGTTGACTTGTACGCTCCGCGTGAGTTGATTGACGCGCGTTGATTAACGCCAGCGTGCTGATTGGTGGGTGCGTATTGACCGACGCGCGCGAGCTGAATGATGCGCACAAGCTGATTAACGCACGCGATCTGAATGATACGCGCGTGTTGACTGACGCACGCGAGCTGAATGATGTGCGCGTGTCGAACAACACACGCAAGCTGATAGACGCATGCGAACTAATTAACGTACGCGAACTGAATGATGCGCGCGTGTTGATTGACGCACACGAGCTGATTAACGCGTGCGTGTTTACCGACATGCGCGAGCTGACTGGTGCACGTGAGCTGACTGTTGAGCGCACAGGCCACTTGGTTCATCGTTTTGCTTCATGCGCTTGTCGGCGTCAGATAATCCTCTTAGATTCGGATAATAATGTTCATCGTCTTCTCTCTGTCTCGAGCTGTGTGCGGACACCTATAGGCATTTTTAGACCCCTATAGATACCCCCTCCAAAGTATTTCAGACTCATTCTTTTATAGAGAAGTCTAGAATGCTTTGGATACAATAGTCCTCCATCTTTAGTCGGTGTCAAAGAACCTATGAACTATTTCAATTCGTGACTTCTTCAGCCTTCAGTCTATCCAGTGTTTTATCAAATAGATGAAGTTCTTCCAGCACTGCATTTATCGTCTGACCGTTGTCAGAATCTTGAATTGAAGTTGGTGTATAAGTTTCTGAACTTAGCTCATGTCGTTGAGTCAACTTTGAACTGATCATCTTCATCAGAAATTCATATCTGAATGCGATTGAACTCCCTAAAATCATCCTTTACCTTATTTTAGCGAGATTGCTGATGCGTTGACCGGCATCGATCATTACTGTAACGCGTTGTGCGGTATTGATTTTTGTTGTAGTGTACATAGTTTAAGCTCTTAAGGTATTAGAGCGTGGCGGCCCAAAATGCTGGGGCTGCAGGACCAACTTATTAAAGCTGATTCATCTGTATGTATGAATCTTAACCTGATGTTGTTAGATGCTGAAGTCACGAGACCAACTAACAGAGCTGGTGCGTTAATGACTCACATTTATAGAATTTTTGGCAAATTCTCAGCCATCAACGGGTTGTTTAAGTCGGTCTAGCATGCGGATTGTTTAAGTCCGTTCCGGATGTGACGTTGTGCTAAGAGAATTAACTCACTTAGACTTGGTGCTATGACTTTGAATACATAGACTTTACCATTTTTTTACGGGAATATGGCACCCGGCAAAGCGTATTAGGCGCTTACTCATCCCTACCTATGATTCAGGATAAAATTTCCAAACTTGAATTCTGGTGTCTTCTTCAATCGGCGAAAGACTAAACCGACAACGCGTATTAAGCGTTGACTTATCCCTACTTAGGATTCGAGATAAAATTTCTCATGTGTGTAAGTCACGGATTATGGTGTTATTAATAACAACCTACCATAATGTCAAATATATAGGCTTTTGTCCTTTTTACGACAAAAAACTAACCGGCAACGCGTGTTAGGCGTTGACTTATCCCTACTTAGGTTTCGGGATCAAATTCCCCAGACTGGGATTCTGGTGTCTTTTTCAATCGGTGAAAGACTAAACCGATAACACGTGTCAGGTGTTGACTTATCTCTATTTAGGAGTCGAGATAAAGTTCCCCGCACGTGTAAGGCGCGGATTTGGGCATTATTAATAACGGTCTGCCACAATATCGAATATGTGGGCTTTTATCTTTTTAACGGTAAAAGACTAACCGGCAACACGTGTTAGGCGCTGACTTATCCCTGCTTAGGATCTGGGATAAAATTCTCCGCGCGTGTAAGGCACGGATTACGGTGTTATTAATAACAACCTACCATAATATCAAATATGTGGGCTTTTGTCCTTTTCGCGGCAAAAGACTAACCGACAACGCGTGTTAGGCACTGACTTATCCCTACTTAGAATTCGGGATAAAATTCCCCACGCGTATAAGGTACTGATTTTGAAGTTATAATGTTGAAATATTGTGTCTTCTCTTCGGGCAAAGACAAACCCAAAATGAGAGAGGAATAATTTTATATTCTATATCCCGAAACCGAAGAGGAAGAATTTTATGTTCTATCTCCAGTGCAGAGGAGACTCAAAGTGGGATCTCCACTTTGAGAATCTAAAGAATGAAACTAAGAGTGGGATCTCCACTACGAGAATTTAAAAGATTCGGATAATCCTAACTGTCGGAAGAATTGATTACCGAACTAAAGGTAAATTTCTTGTTTATCGAGAGTGAATTATGGTTTTGGCCTTAATTGTTGGAAGGTTTGACCAAGCGGGAGTTTGAGGTGACCCTAACTGTAGGATGATTTGATCACTCGATTTGAAAGTAGACCTCTCGTTCATTGGAAAAATCGAGTGGGGATTTTGGTTTTGGCCCTAACTATAGGAAGGTTTGACCGAGTGGGAGGTTTGAGACGATCCTAACTGTAGAAAGGTTTGATCACTCGATTTGTGGACCTCTCGTTCATTGGAGGAATCGAGAGGGGATTTTGGTTTTTGCTCTAACTGTAAGATGGTTTGACCGAGTGGGAGGTTTAAGACGATCCTAACTGTATGAAGGTTTGATTGCTCGATTTGTGGGCCTCTCATTCATTGGAGGAATCAAGAGCCTCTCGTTCATTGGAGGAGTTGAGAGAGAATTTTGGTTTTGGTCCTAACTATAGGAAGGTTTGATCGAGTAGGGGGTTTGAGATGATCCTAACTGTAGGAAGGTTTGATCGCTCAATTTGTGGGCCTCTCGTTCATTAGATGAATCGAGAGGAAATTTTGGTTTTGGCCCTAAATGTAGGAAGGTTTGACCAAGTGAGAGTGGGAGCGCAAATCATAATGGGAGTGTTAATTTGTACAAATCACTCAAACGGGGTTCCTAGTGTTCAGTGACAAATACTTAACACGAAGGGGTTTAACAATCGTCAATGATCAGGATAATAAAATTCTAAGTATTACGTCCTGACTTTAACAATAGGAATGTTGAGTGCACATACGCATTGCAAGTTTGAGTGGATTCAACCGAAAGTAATTTTGATGGTCCCACCATCAATTAGTTTGATCGATGGGGGATCTTGTGGTGGAAGACTGTGAGTCGTCAAACACTAATGAGAATTTTATGAGGGAAGATTGATCTAACAAAGTGATCGAATCTCGTCTCAGCAAAAGAGTGTTCGGAAATCACAGTGGGGGTTTAGTGTTTATCACTTTGTTCATAATGATCGGGTTATCCCTAAGAAAATTATATGTAGCATTCTTCTGGGAACTTTCTGTTACATGAATCATCCACCCCCAGCTTCCCTTGCGAAACTGGGTCTGACATTGTACTCCGTTACATGACCGGGTTATCCTTAAGAATATTACGTATAAAAATTCTCTAGGAACTTCCCGTCAAAGGTAGGAAACAGTTTAGACTCATATACCTATTGGAGTATTAAGAAGCAGTTTATGCTGTATACTCTTCGGAGTGTCGCCGCTCTCATTGGGCTTAGTTTAGTGTTATGACACCGACTTCAACCAAGGTTTGGATGCTATTCTTGAGAGCGAAGCAAGCCTTGGTGGGGTGAAGGAGCCTCCTGTGGTGTGCACAGTACTTTAGATCCGAAATGTTGTCAGCTTCCTCCTGATTTACGATAGGTGGCAGCTTGATCTTGTTATTTTCAAGGAGATATTCAAAAGTGGCTGGAACGTCTTCATCATTGAAATGTTTGATTAACATCAGCAGCTGCTCCGGGATTGTCTTTTGCTGTCTCGAATCCGAATCCGTAGTCTCAAATCCGAAGTCTTTTGCTATCTTCGGGATTGTTGTTATAACGTTTGATTAGCATCAGCAGCTGCTGCAGGTGCTTTCCCCTTGCCACAGGAGACGAAGCTTGAATTCGGAGGATTAGCCATCGGTTGGCTTCTCTCGGCCTGTTTCCTTCTGAGGAAGCATTCGACCCACTCTCCGTGCATCTTCACCTCTTTCCTGGTATTGGAGGGTGCTACTCTCATAACGTCCAACACATCCAAAGAGAGGTTGTTGTGATAGATTTGAAGGATGAAGTCCTCTGTGACCGGATCTCGGCAATTCATCGCCTTATTTCGGAAGCGCTTGATGAAGTCGTCGACCGTCTCGTCGTCTTTTTGCTTCTCATCAAAGAGTGTCCTGATTGACACCTCGGCGTTATCATCAAAGAAGTGAGCGAGGAACAGGCTCTCCAGATCTTCCCACTAATTGATACTTCTAGACTTAAGATGGCGGTACCAATCGAAGACGGGCCCATGAAGGGTGCCAACAAATGATCGAACCATCAAGGCTTCATTACTAGAGATCATACCCAAGTTGGACTTGAAATAGATCTGATGTTGTGTGGGTGAACCGTTCCCGTCAAACGGTGTGAAGTTAATCAGGTTGAAGTTCGCCGGGAATGCTATTGAATCCCACTTCCTCGGATAGGGACATGGAATGTCGGTCTTTTTAACCTCTTGAGCAGACATCATGGCATTGATTTTGCTCTCTAGATCTATTATTTTCTCATCATCGCTCGTATTGGGCCTTGGATGATTTTTAAGAGGAATAACGGGGCCACCCCCAGTGTTGTCGTTTTTAGTAAGACGATCCCCAGTGTTTTGGTCAACGGGAGGATCATCTACATTGATGTGTTCATCCATGTCTGAATTGCTAGCTGCTTGGCTAACACTGTTACGACGACTGGATTCACCTTTCTGATTCAATAAGGCCCGAATCTATTGGTCATGCTCTTGTCTCATCTCCTGCATAGCCATTTCCATTTTGATTTTGAATGCTTGCTTCTGCTTGGCTAGAGCATCCTTAACCATTTGGTTACTTCCTCGGTGTTAATCATAAACACTTCACGGGATTATCCCAGACTGGATACCGTATTATCAGAAGCGATTGTCGAGTTAGCATCCGATGCTTCATCATCCGATGATAACCCTCTCTAGTAGTCCCTACATTAGTGGTCCCTGCGTGTAGCCGAGTCAGACGATGCGATACGAGGGGGTCAGAACTAGAAGGTCAAATCGACTTTCCCTTATCAGCCATGTTAATTGTGACTTCTGGAAGTTCGTCACTATGAACAGCCGATCGTTTCTTACGAAGACGCTTTGGTTTGGACTTGGCCATTCCGTTGGATATCCTCTCGAATACCGAGACCCTCTGCGGAGCGGTCTTGGGATAGCTACATGCTGATAATACTACCCTGATAATCTTGGCGCACGGACAGTGACAATCCATCTCCTAGGTACTTATTTTTCGTGACTTGTTCGTACCCCCAGCCCGATAGTACAACTCGTCGGTATGATGATCGGAGCAATCTATCGCATGTTGGCACAACTTCTCAGGTATAACATCGTCGTTTGACGAAGACATTTTCTTCTGAGGACTTATTGCCTTGATGGCGTTCTCAAGAGTCACACGTTTGGAACTACGCTTTCATAAGCGTGGGACCTTAACGGGCTCTTGGATAATGACTCGCGGTCCGAGGTGGTCAGTTATAGGACCTTTCCATGTGCAACCTCCAGCTCGAGTAGTTGCTCGGGGTTCAGTCACCGGACCCGAGTGTTCTTTGATCGGAACTTTTCCTTGATCCTTATGTGAAGGACCTAGGCGATCTGCATCCTCATCTAGAAACGGGAAAGGTCCACGTTACCATGGGGCTCTACCGGAGGTGCGGAACTCGACGGAATCGGAGAAACATGTGCAGAACGTCTCCTGTCTTTACCCTAACACGGGTCAGACTAGAGTGATCCACGGGTTTGAGGGTCAGATCCTGGTGACCTGCGGCTTGGAGGGTCGGATTTGGGTGACCCACGGCTTGAAGGTTCGGATTTGGGTGACCCACGGCTTGGAGGGTCGGATTGGAGTGACCCACGTTTTTCAATCTTTTTGGCCACTGTTTTGGACTTTGGCCTCCAAGTTTGATGCAGCCTTGGTTATTTCTTGGCTATGTCCTTCTTCTGCATCTTGTGTGCCTTTTGCAAAAGAATTCGCACGGGCGCAAGCAACGCACAACGCTTCTGGATTTGCTCCTCAAGTATTGAACGGATCCTTTTGACTTGGATCCATTCACTTGTTGATGACTTAGAGGAGGGGTCGTTTGCTTGCTGTTGTGGCGGTTGATGCCTTCTGGACTTTAGATCCACTTCGTAGCGAATCCCATCAACCGGCTCTAAAGTTTTAGCAAGTTGGTGCGCGAGCCGTTAGCGCTGCCTTTGGCGTGCCCTCTTGATAGGATTGGCATGCCTTCAGTACTCAACTCCCTAATTGAGGAGGAGTTCAGATCTGTAGATCCAGTCTTGTTGGAGGCCAAAGGGGCATTTTAAGGTGCAGCTATCGCAGCAACGGGGGCGTTGATCTTTCTGCGCTTGCGAGTGGAGGAGGATTTGGAAGAGGAGGACGACAGATACTCCTCGAACTTTTGTTTGTCAAACTCGTATTCGATCACTTCTTCAATCGGGATGCAGATCCGAGGTTGCGACATGACAGCCTCTGCCGAGAGACTATAAACTCCTACTATGGTTGCCAGTTTGTTCACGTTGAAAGTTAATGTATTCATTACAGTATTCATTATAACTTCAGTCGTTACAATGAAAACAAAAAAAGTATAGTCTTTTTATAAGACTCTTTACACAATGAAAGAAATAAAAGATTACAACACTCGTCAAAATAAACGCAGGGAGATTGTTTATTGGTCTTCTGCTTGCGTGGGATCTTTGCCTGTGCCGGGGTTTATCTATGGACCACCTCGGATCAGATCCGGTTGATAGAAAATTAATTAAAGCTCTTACTTCAAAAAGGAAGTAATCGTTGCGGCGATGATCCCGACTAAGCGAGATCACGGCTCTTCTCGAGATTTAAGACTAAGTTTAAATCCGGAGGAAAGGGGGAACGGCTTCATATCCTTCGAAACACTCCATCTTAATGCCGGAGTTCGCCAAAATCTGGTAGCCTCTCTCAAATTCGTCAGAACCTCGCCCTAGCCCCTCTGAAATTCATGGCTCCTTTCATATCTCCAATTCTGCAGGGCTTCGTCGAGGCTCAAAAATTCCAGATCTTCACCCTAGCTCCTCTAAAATTCGTGGCTCCCTTCATATCTGATCCGGTTGAAGGAAAATTGGGTAGAGCTTTACCTTCACCGAGGGAGTATTTGATTGAAGTGATGAAATCGACCAAGCAAAATTAGTAGCTCTTCTCGAGATTAAGACGAAGCCTAATCTCAAGGAACGAGCATACGGGTTTCAGATCCTTCGAATAGCTCCTTGTTTATGATGGAGTTCATTAGGATCTCGTTAGCCCTCGCTGAAATTCGTGACTCTTAGCTCTGGAGTTCGACAGCACGTCCTTGTCTTGATAATAAATTACCTCTGTAAAATGAACCCCTAGGCCTGTACTTATAGGCTTCGGTTGGGTGGTTTTCAGATAAGAATGAGTGATTTGGCCTTATCTTCAGTCAATAACGACCAAACCATGTTTGTAGATAAGATCAAGTCAGTTAGGAACCTTTGGAACAAATAAGACGTGGGAAAAACTGCTTTAAAACTAAAAAACGCATCATGGGGTCGAAACAGCACGGGGGGCGTGGGTCGGACAAATTTGACCCGCGCTTGTGTGGGTCGGTCAGATCCGACCCGTGCTTGCACGGGTCGGTCATATCCAACCCGTGCTGGCGCGGGTCGGATTCATCCGACCCATGCGAGCGGGGGGAATCCGGTCTTCTGTTGAACTTCTGTGTTTTCTGACTTTTCGGGACTTGTAGTTTCTCCCGTTTCATTTACTCGCCCGTCGTGTTGACTTGTACGCTTCGCGCGAGTTGATTGATGTGTGTTGATTGATGCCAGCATGCTGATTGGTGCGTACGTATTGACCGACACGCGCGAGCTGATTGACACGCATGAGCTGAATGATGTGCGCGTGTTGAACGACGCGCGCGAGATGATAGACGTACGCGAACTGTTTAACGTGCACGAGCTGAATGATGCACGCGTGTTGATTAACGCACGTGAGCTAATTGACGCACGCGTATTGACCGACGTACGCGAGCTGACTAGCGTGCGCGAGCTGTCTGTTGAGCGCGCAGGCCACTTGGTTCGTCGTTTCGCTTCATGCGCTTGTCAGCATCAGATAATCCTCTTAGGTCGGATAACGACATTCATCGTCTTCTCTCTGTCTCGAGCTGTGTACGGATACCTATAGGCATTTTTAGATGCTTACACTTGTAATCTAGCTTCTTGCACTTAGCGGGATGAGCCTCCTCCGGATCGTTGACTCGTTCATGAATGAACTTAGAACGCGACTTTAGCCCCGAACCGACTTGAGTTGTAAGCTGAGATCTCGTCCAACGTATGAGGCAGGGCCCTTCTTCATCTTCCTCCTCCTCGGAAGCTACACTTGGGAGTTCAACCGACATATTGTTAGGATAAGTGAATGAAGCCTTCATCTTTGGCTTCCTTGGAGCCGGCGAAGGTTTAGGCAAGTTAGATCCGCGAGCTCAATCAGCTATCACTAACTCAAATAATTCCAAGAAGAGAGGATCCTACACACCTGTTCTTAGCTCCTCTCCGTCACCGTCGTCTCTGGTCTCTTGGCCACCTGCAATATCAGTTTAAGGGACTTCTTCACCAAAAGAAAAGATAGCTTCTTTCTGTTTCTCCTGGCAGAAGGACCCACACGTTCTATTCCCCTTCTCTTCTGGTACTCAGCATCATATACCATCCGAGTAGCAATCCGACCCACTCCTTCGGCTGCTAACTCTATTATCGATCATAGGGGCACAGACTCGTTTGCCGCCAAAAGCCATTGGCATTGTAGGAAAGTCAGCTCTAATTTGCGCTCAATACCAGGGAGGCTAAACCTGGCATCGGTGCAGCCGGTTATGCTCCACAACCAGGCCCGGGCCCTATCTATCAAACCACCATGAGTCCGGAACTGTCGATTCAGGTTCCCAATATAAATTTGATCATACCCAAGCTGGTGGGCTAATAGACACGGCAGTTATGACTCTATATAGCAGTGGTTCTGCAC
Organism: Asparagus kiusianus; assembly: GCA_022839385.1. Taxonomy (NCBI): domain Eukaryota; kingdom Viridiplantae; phylum Streptophyta; class Magnoliopsida; order Asparagales; family Asparagaceae; genus Asparagus; species Asparagus kiusianus. The sequence goes on along the minus strand of BQKN01014489.1, from coordinate 23,500 downwards.
CCGAAAGATCATGTAGCCCGGCCGGATATTAATCAGCCAGTCAAAGTAACCGGAATCAAGGGAAGTCTGACCCATACTCGGCTTCTCCATATTAACCAGTGAGTCACCATATTGACCTGAGAATCACGGAAAGCAAGTCAAGCAAACCCCACACTTCTGGTTCTGAAGCTGCCTCCTGATCTTCGAGAACCCACGTCCTTTCCATTTGCAACTTTATATTAATTAGAGAAAAGGAACGGATGGGTCTGCAGAAGTTAGGGATGACATCATATCTGAGTAGTGGAGGATGAACTAGACCATCAAATAAGTGTAAGGGAGCTACACCTTTGTGAGAGGGATCTGAGCTGACGGCTTACTCTCCCCTTGAGTGAACACACTCATAATCTGATGAAGCCCTCTGTGAATATCTATGATCATCATCGGAAGAAGAGACATGTTCTTCTGATGAGCAAGCAGAACTACAGGATAAAGAACTTCAAGAGGTAGGGCATCAGGAGATTAATACGGCACAACACACTTATTCAACTATATGGCAAGGTATCGGGCAAGCAACATCATGGGCTGAATAGGCTTCACCGCTTGCCACAAGAATGTTTAGAACTTGTTTCCAGCAGCAAAATCATCCTCAACGCCAGCTATGGTGTAAGATTGGACGTTGGACTTTCTGATTAGTTCGTTAACTTCTGAAAGGGTCAACGACGTTAACTCATATATCGCCTCACCCGAGTTGTTATCTAGGTTCCTGAACAAATAGTTCGCAAACCTCTTCAGACTTATCTGCGACCCCGACTTCATTGATAACGGATCAGCACCTGCCAGAGCTATCTGGTAGTGGTAGGAGAGGTCCCAAACGGTGTCGAAGCAGTTGGACGACCGTGCCTTCAACTGCTGCAGCTCCCGGTTGGAAGGATAATACTCTTGATAGATCATATTGCCCATCGGGAGACCGGAGACCTTATGCATCTCGTGCAGCGCCAACCCCGACTTACCATACTTGGTCAAGACTGTGTTGTTGTCGGGATTGTAAAGCTCTAATAGCGCCAGGAAGTGAGGAACACTAATTGTCAGCCCATAAGTGGTGGCGCGGATAGCCTCATGCAAGCCACTGGCCTTCAACTCCGCATCAAATCGGTCCAAGATGTAATTACTCAAGTGAACCCACCAAAGCTTATCTGATGAATGCACCCATCCATAACATCGGTAATCGGGTGCTAGAATCTCCCGACCTAAACTCGCGAGCCGGTTTTTCACAGTGTTGGAAACAGTAAAGACCTCACCTCTAGGGGGTCACTTAATCCCCGGACCCCGAATGTAGCCCTATTATCTGATTCCGATCACTTGACCCAGGAATCACCCCATGGGTGATATAGCCATAATGAATGCGGTCATGCTCCTGTGTTAACCCCTACGATATTTCTCGCGGGACGGCCTGGCACCGTAGCTCAGTCAGCGAAGGGTGACAAGGAATCGGAGGGAGTTATAGGTGGCCGCCGTCATCATGATGTAGCTACTACTCGGCTCCGAGAAACACCGCAGCCAGATCTTCCATAGAATCACCGAACATGTAGTCCGGCTTTCTCAACGGATGTGTAGAACTCGGGTCCTTCACTAAGGGCACATCCGTAATAAGATGCCTTAAAGTGCATCGCTCTCCCTTCCATATTAGTTGTGGGAGCTTTTCCGATACACCCGGGACAAATTGAGGAGCCGCCGGTACGGGGATAGGCTCGTCAATGGAGGCATAAGGCTCACTAGAGCGACCGTCCACTCTGTGAGCATTGAGTGCTTTTGAGGGAAATTCAACTGAGGTAAAAAATATACGACTATTAGATACAGTCATAAATACCTATGTTAAGGTAGTATAAGCGTTGAACTCACCTCACGAGCTGTAAGACAGAGTCACGACCTTATAAGTGGCGAGACGATCTCAGTCATATCATGCACGCTAAGGATAAGGCATATTACCATGCGAATGATGCGTTAATATACCCTAGTCCGCGTAACCCGACACAACATGAGATCGCCCCTTATTGCCTTAAAACGTGTTTCGACCAAGCAAAATACATCTTGTGAAGCGTCCATCCCCACGAAGGAGGGTGGCGGCTCTTCCCAATTGCCTCACAAAGGAGAGCAAAGTTGGGACATCATACATGATATATATTCATGATGATTTTTTTAAATAAAGGCAAATAAAAAAGGGCTTATTAACTAGGTGAGACGATTAAGAGATGCACTATACACATGAAGCATGGGATATATCCTCATGCGAATAACGTGATAATATACCCGCCCTCCGGAATATAGCACAGTAGGAAACCATCCTAAGTTAATTCAGACATGCCTTGACCGAGCAAAACACGTCTTGTGAAGCGTCCACCCCCACGAAGGAGGGCGGTGGCTCTTCCCAATTGCCTCACCAAGGAGAACAAAGCGGGGTACAGTGTATAATGTCAATTCATAAACAAGAAGAAGGGCAGCAAAGTTATACTTATGCAACTGAACGGCACCGGCTCGAACGGCTGAGTCGCTGAATAGCCTCGAACAATGTGGGATCTCTTACGCGACAAATCTGCATAGAGAGTTAACAATTCAATTACATCAGAAGTTGGGAAGTATCGGGCTAATATATAAAGAAAACTACACTATTCTATGAAATAGGATTTGTTGGTTAAAAATCCGATTAAATCTATGTAGTGGGCACTTGTGTAATAAATCAAACCAAATATCTCAGAGTTTCGGTTCAAGACATACACGTGGCCAAACAAGAACGCTTTGCGTGCCTACAACTTCGGTTCTCATGCACGACTAAAATCCCAAGTATCACAAGCCCAAGCTCAAACAAATTCATGCATACAAGGGATTCACCCATGCACAAATTCAGGAGTTGAGAGCCTTGATATTTCCCACAAATTGAGAACTCGATTCCCACTCAATCCGATGAGTCCCAACCAAGTTCAAACAATCCAAGGGCTTTGACTTGATTGAAATGCAAAGTATACACAACCAAATAGTTCAAGATTACAACATCAACAAAAGTCCAAAATTAAGGAGCTTGGTCCGATCTACATGCAACCAAGATTTTGAGGCTTAGACCAAATTAGGGTTTCAGCTATACCCTCAAAATTGAAATTTAAGAATCAAACTAGCTCAAGTCATGAAGGGCGAAGCTTACCAAGAACTCGAAGAGGAACTGAGCTTGGGAGAAGGAGAAGCGTTGAATCCAAACCCTCGAACCCAAAGAAAGGGGAAGAGATTGAAACCCTATAAAAGAATTGGGAGAATTTATTGTAGGTATAAAAATTAATTTCCCAAAATGGGGATTTCATTTGTATTGATAAGAATAGCTTATTACAAATTAATAAATCAAAATTCTAATAGAAGCGGAGGGAATGTCCTCCTTGTTTAACGTAGGGACATTGGTAGCGATAGGACGCCTCGCTCAATTCTCGCACCGAGTTTGCTTCCCTTGGACGATTCAATCGAGATTGCAGGTGATCTTCAGAATGTAGTAGAAGGTCATGTTAGTCGAGTTCGAGTATCCGAGCTTAATAGCGGTCAAGGCCAAAATCTAGAAGGAGATGCTACAGTACAAGAAAGAAAGCAAAGAGCAGGACCTTAGCTCGATCGGGAGCCGGGAGCTAGTGGTCCGGTTAACTGACTAAATTAATCAATAAACTGTGAAAACACAACCTCTTTCCTTTGGCCAGGAGAGGCTCTTAAATAGAGGAGAGACGGTGTGGTCACTCCCTTGAGTCATGGGATGTGACCATGTACTATTGAGAGATACCATGCTTCTCACTTGTACTGTGAGCGGCTGCTTGATGGGCTCGGAGCACTATACTCCTCCCTTCATGTCGTGGGAGATAGGAAGGCCCATCCCTGTACGTGGCAGTACAGTCGCCAGGTACTCTGGTGAGTATGTTAATCGCTCGGCTGACTGTTTGAATGTGCAGGCGAATCTCGGTCACTTGGACGAACTTGACTCGTTGTAGGTGAGTCAGTGTGCAGGTGAGCCTTTGATTGTCTGAGGATGCAGGCACATTTTGGTGATTTAAACAGACTTGACTCATGCAGGCGAGTCGAGTACACATGCAAGTTTTACGACTATGTGGATTTAACTTATCGCTCGTACCGTGAGCGGGCTACTTGATGGGCTCGGAGTACTATACTCCTTCCCTTCATGTTATAAAAAATAGGCGAGCTCAGCTCTTGGGGATTGTGCCAAAGGTTTGTTGATCACATGGTCATGCAGGTGGGCTCAGCTCTTAGGGAGACTTGACTCGTACAGGCGAGCCAAGTGTGCAGGCGAGTTGCTGATCGTCTGGCAGATTGCTTAGATGCGTAGGCGAGCTCAGCGATCGCGTGGTCTTGACTCGTGCTAGCGAGTCAAACGTATGAGCGAGCTTCCTCCCTCTGGTGAACTCAAATCTTGAGTGGACCTGACTCGTGCAGGTGAGTCAAGTGTACATGTGAATTTTTAGGCCCTACTATAGTCAATGCAATTTTTATAGCCTACAAGATCCCCTTCAAAGTTTTCAGACCTAAATCACGTCGAAGATGTAGTCTGGAACACTTTGAATGAAAGTGAACATCGTCTGATATGCTCAGGAGAATTTGATTCCCCCGGTTGGGTCGAGCTCTTTGGGCGAGCTCAACTTGTGCCGGTGCTAATCAGGCAAGATTCATGCCGTTCAGGTTGGGTCCCCACTGACGAGATTTCAAGTTTGTGAGGGCCAGCCACATGTCCGTGGGGTCAGTTTCCACATTTGCTAGTTAAGGCGAAGTCTCGTATTCATGCGCTCACTCTGAGATACGGATTTGATGGTGCTTTCGATCTCAACCGTCGATTCGATGAGAGATCACGCAAGGCCTGCCCAATCTTGGCTAATTCATATGGAATTCCAAACGTCCTGCTCTGTTCGTGGCCGTTCGATTTGAACTGCCGAATCAAAACTATTTGCTCTACAGAGTTGAAGAATCTCAGCCGTTGAGATTCTGTGTATATAGCGTTAATCCTCTCTATAGGAAGAACGCTATACTCATAATTTCAAGCCTCCTTAGAGAAAACTTAGGCTTCCTAAGTTCGAGATGGCCCCGAGGGTGAGAGTGTGCGCTTCGAAGGGGAAAAAGGAGGTTGTCGAACCTGAACCCATCATCCTTTCCGACGACGAGGAGGAAAAGCACACCCCTGTTTTTGCCCCACAGTCCTCTTCTCAGCCTCCTCCTAATGACGAAGGGGTTACCCCTTTGATCCAGCCTATCGCTGTGATTTCTGCTGGCCAGAAGACTGTCTCCCCAAGCCCTTGATCTGCGCAGGGCCTCCTTAGGCAATTAGAGAATGCTATAAAACAAGCGGTGTCTTTCATTAGTCTTGGTTGGGGAACCTATGCGGATTTTAAGCCTTTCTTCATGAACTACGTAGCTGATCTCAGTCGTTTGGGTGAGGCTCGAGAGGCTTCACGTTGTCTGGTTACACTTCTTGGTTTTGAGCTAAGTCTAACACTCCTAGAAGTCTTGTTGCGTGCAGACTTGGAACCGGATGTGGAGCGGCTTATGGCTCAGGCTCGGATCAGAGGGGCACAAGAGCGGGAGATTCGAGAGAGGGACCTATCAGACAAAGGGGCCCTCGTCGCGCATTTGCTCGAACGACAATGCCTACTACAGGCAGAGATTGATGCTTCGTGAAGGAAGAGGCAACTCTGAAAGGCTTGAAGCTTGAGAGTGCAAACGTTCACGGCGCTATCGAAAGGGAGATGCAGGCCCTTCAGGCGCTTCGTCAAGTAGACTCTGTCGCTGCTGCTACTTTCGAGGCTAATATCCGAAGGGAGGCGGAGGACCAGGTTCAAGCGGATCGGGTGAGGAAGATAGCCGTGTTCAAAGCTGAACTCACTTCTTTCTACGAGTTGGACTAGGTTTGATGTAGTGGATTGATATTTGAGACTCTTTTTGTTTTGTTATGACTTTGTTTGAATGTATTATCATAACTTTGTTCGAATGTATTGTCTCAAAGTTGATTATGAATGGAATCATGCTTTTGTTGTCCATTTATTACTTTTTTGACATCTCATGTGCATACTTCCCTCTCGTTGATCGACCTTTAGGATTTTTAGCAAACCCTCAGTTGTTAACGGGTTTGATAGGCTTTTACCGATTACCGTTTTAATCGGTCTAGCCGTACTATTCCCCTCAGTACAGTGAGTTGTTGAGAAGTCTCTCTTAGGCTTAATGCCAAGATTTATTCTCTAACCTTAGTCGTTTGAGGTGTCGGTTTAAGTTAATTACAACCATTAGGTCATAACTTGGTTGAGTCGTGTCGTTTAAATGCAACGACTTAACCCTAAATGACTGTCACTCGCAGGAGCGGCCGGGGGAAGTGTCGATAGGGTGCGTCGTCTATAGGTCTAACTATGTAGGCGAGTCCGCTTCATTTGGGCGAGCTTAAAGCTCGATGCCCCTAACGAACGAGACCAAAAGGTGAACAGAGTGGTGTAGGCGAACTTAGAGCTTGAGGCCTCAGGCGAACCAGATCGATCAGGCGAATGGAGTAGTACAGGCGAGGTCTGTACTCCCAGGCAAAGTCCGAAGCAGTAGAGGGTGAGCCACGTGTTTGTGGGTGAATTTGTGCCTGCCAGTTAGGGCCACGTAGGCTTGTCAGGTCGCATTAAATGCGACTTGACAAGGCGACGTCATTTTCACGTGCCTCGCCTAATGACGTATCGTGGCTGTTGCCTTCAAAAGCCGTCCTTTGAATTCGACCGTTAGATCCACCAGGAACCGCCTCTCGGTTTGGGCTTCGGGTCCGATCCACTTGATTTGTTCCCTATTTTGACGGTTCATTTGTAAGCATCAAACTCGAACTGTCGAGAGTGATCCGAGTTGTCGATCTCGATCGTGGCCACGCCTCCTAAGCGCAAGTGCTACGCCTTTAAATAGGCTTTGTCTCCCTCCTTGGGGGAATACCGTGCTTAGGAATTCCTGCCCACTTGAATCTTCTAGATAGCAAGAACCTAATTTTCTTTATCGACTCTCCGACATGTCGCCAAAAGCCAAGAGATGTGCCTCAACGGGAAAGGGTCTAGGCCATTCTTCTGGCAGTGTCACCGTCGGCACGGCCGCTAGTGCCCTTGGATCATACTTTGGTAAGTCCAACGGGTTTTTTAACGACCCCGCATTGATGAATGATAAGGGATTGAGAAAATGAGCAATGTTTGCTCGTCTTCTTCAGCGGATTTTGCCATTTTTGGCAGTTTTCTCTGAGTCAGGCGAATCTGGCCTTTTTCAGGCTCAAAAAGTGTGAATTCTATTCTAACTCTTTGGCTTTGTCTCACAGCCACATTCTCTGATGAGTCTCTCCCGAAAGGCGTTACTATTGGTCTCGCTGGTGGTATAGGCTATATGGCGTCCCCCAGATTTCCTCTTCTCGATCTTGCACCTGTGTTTGCCGCTGACAAAACGACTGACTTGGTAAAGAGAGTTTTCGATGGACATCACCTCACCTTGCACGAGTTGATCACCGATGCAGCATTAACAGACCCGACTAGGACAGAGCTAAAAAAGCCCCAGTTCTTGTTTGGCTGTGAACGATCCTTCAGCTCTATTGCTTAGGGAGAGCAGATGGCTCCGAGTAGTGGATGGAGTCCACTTCTATCTTCCTAGCATGCCGAGAGGGTTCTCAATCATTGAGTTACGCTCGCTTTTTGGTTCCATGGACCATGAACTAGGATCTAACCCCGACTCAAGATAGGGTGACTTGTGGGCTCTTCACGGGTTCCACAGCCGGGTATGGGGTCAATAGTTCTTACAAGCGCATGACCGCTCTACGTCCCTGCCTGCTACATAATGAATTTCCCGTGGGGGATGTTGGACCCTAGAGGGGGGGTGATTAGGGTCAAGAGGCTATAATTATGCAATAAAAATAAGACAAGCAAACCACAGTAATCTAATGCAATCAAAATAGAGGAGATAGAGTAAGGAATCGTTATCCTGTGACGCGCGATATGTTAACGAGGTTCGGTCCGCTGACCTGCGTCTCTGCTCCCCACTCTTGAGGAGAAATACACTATACAATCTGGTTTCGAAGCCGGAACTTCGTCTACACAGCTATCCACTCATGATCTCACACTACACAGTTTGATCTACACAAGATTACACTCCCACACAATTTGATCTACATAAGATCACACTCTCAAGTTAGTAGAAATGGTGAAAGATTCTCTCTTTACAATGTCCCTATAGCAAAGAGAAAGAGTACATTGAAGCTGGGAAGTGAACACACATAACACAGAAAGAACAGGTTTTGAAATTTTAGCTCTGTGAAAACAACGTCACTGGTTTTTTGCAAAAGCTGGGACAAACTGAGGAGGAAGAAGAGGATGGGTATAAATAGGAAAAATAGCTGTTAAAACCCATACCGCTAATCCCCCACAATCTAGAGAGAAACGTCGCTCAAATCTGTACTAAGCAGCGCTGAAAAGAATGACACAGATTACCGTTTGAAAAATACGGCGGTCGACCGACGGAATTTTCGGTCGACCGCGATCCAGGTCGAAAACGAGAAAAACAAGCAGAGACATCTCCGGTCGACCGGCGCGGTCGACCGATGAAAGCTCTCGGTCAACCACACCGGTCGACCGACAAACTTTCTGCTGCCCAGTGAGGAATGAACATAAGTGTGGTCGACCGGTGCGGTCGACCGCATTCTGATACACCCCAAATCACTGTTTTTGACACGCTTAAATAATTTGTAAAATATTCATTTGACTTCTGAAAATTGTAAAACTTTGTAAAATGTTTTTAATACTGAAAACAAATTGTTTAGAAAAGGAATTTTGTAAATAGGTCCTCATACTTGTAAGAAATAGTATTTTTTTGAAAAACGCTTAAAAGCATAAGTATGAAAACGTGTATGTGATATCCCAATAGCTTCAAGTGAATTCGATAACTCTTTGCCTACATTCTAGCACTAGAGAGAAAATAAAAACTAGCTAATATCCTCACATAGAATACAATTCTTGAGTCTTGATATAGCTTAATGTGGATGAAGCTTCTATATGAATTTATTGTTCTTGAAATAATATTGCTTCATCGCTATGCCTCCTCCTCCTTTGGATATCATCGTTGACGCGCATATTGCATCCAATCCTCCATTTGTGGCACTAATAAGCTTGATATATGAATTCACTACATTTGCACTCAATAAGCTATTAGTACCGATAATGGTGGTTGTAAAACATCATCAAAACATAAGGGCTAACAATCTCCCCCTTTTTGATGATGACAACCAACCATTATATGAGAGCAAAAATAAATATAGCTTATAGATAGGTGCTCCCCCTATCTATGAGCTCCCCCTAAATATGTGCAACAAATGAGGAGATTTCTCTCCCTCTTTGTCACCATCAAAAATGGGGTAAAGAAAAAATGCAAAAAGCAAAATGTAACTAAACAAGCAAGCAAATAGAACTTTCACATATTGCATAAGCCCAAACCATTTCTTATGCGATAAAAATCATCCTCACTAAGAGGCTTAGTAAATATATCCGCTAATTAAGATTTTGTGTCAACAAACACTAGGGATACATCTTGTCTCTCTGCATGATCGCGTAAGAAATGATGGCGCACATCAATATCCTTGGTTCTAGAATGCAAAACCAAATTCTTGGAAATATTTATAGCACTAGTGTTATCACAAAAGATTTTTATGTTTTGAAAACTCAAATCATAGTCAACCAAGCTTTGTTTCATCCATAAAACTTGAGCACAACATAAACCGGTGGCAATGTATTCCGTTTCCGTAGTGGACAATGCAACACAATTTTGTTTCTTGGAAGCCCAAGAAACAAGTGAATTTCCTAAGAATTTGCATGTTCCACTCATACTCTTGCGATCTACCTTACACCCGGCAAAGTCGGCATCACAAAAACCATATAAGTCAAAAGGGGTGCTTTTTGGATAAAATAAACCAAGATTAAAAGTTCCATTAATATACTTAATGATCCTTTTAACCGTAATTAAATGAGATGCTTTGGGAGAAGCTTGAAAACGTGCACAAGCACACACACTAAACATGATATCGGGTCTACTAGCGATAAGATAAAGAAGACTACCTATCATACCTCGGTATAGTTTTTGGTCCATGTCCTCACCACTTTCATCCGCATCAAGCTTAACACTTGTACTCATAGGAGTAGGTGCATGCTTAGAATTCTCCAAATTAAATTTCTTCACCAATTTCTTTGCATACTTGCTTTGAGAAATGAATATCCCATCTTTAGTTTGCTTGATTTGGAGCCCAAGAAAGAATGTAAGCTCTCCTATTATGCTCATCTCAAAATGATCTTGCATAATCTTAGAAAATTCCTTGCACAAAGATTCATTAGTAGCACCGAAAATGATATCATCAACATATATTTGAACTAAAATGAAATCATTTTTCCTTTTTCTCACAAAAAGAGTGTTATCAATTATTCATTTTAAAAAACCATTTTTAACAAGAAAACTAGAGAGGCGAGCATACCAAGCTCTAGGAGCTTGTTTCAACCCATATAAAGCTTTTTTAACCCGGTAAACATGATTAGGAAAAACATGATTTATGAAACCGGGGGTTGCTCAACATATACTTCCTCTTCTATAAAACCATTTAAAAATGCACTTTTAACATCCATTTAAAATAATTTGAAGTTTTTAAAGCTAGCAAATGCCAAAAACATCCTAATAGATTCCAACCTTGCAACCGGTGCAAAGGTTTCATCATAGTCTATGCCCTCCTCTTGATTGTATCATTAGGCAACCAAACGAGCTTTATTTCTAGTAACAATGCCATGTTCATCAAGTTTGTTTCTAAAAACCCATTTAGTACCAATTACACTAGCATTGTTAGGTCTAGGAACTAATTTCCAAACATCATTTCTTGTAAAATTGTTTAGTTCTTCATGCATAGTCAAAACCCAAAATTCATCACTTAAAGCATCATTAATCTTTTTAGGTTCTAGTTGAGATAGAAAGGTAACATTACCACACTCACTCAAGGCTTTTGAGCGAGTAACAACTCCTTTTGAAGGGCTCCCAATAATTTGTTCATTTGGATGGTTTGATGCAAATTTCCAAGCTTTAGTAAGTTCAACTTGTTCATTGATAGACCCTAGAGGGGGGGTGATTAGGGTCTTATGCTAATCTAATCCGATTAAAATGCCAATTAAAACTAATTAACAAATGTATTCTTACAAGATAGATATACAAAGAGTTATGTGCAAGAATATGCAATATACACAAGGTGATATATCCTATATGATAGAAATATATGCAAGGATATATAAACAACACAAGGGTAAACAATCTAAACAAGATAGTGGATGAAATGAATGAGCAATGCACAATTGGCGATATAAGATAAATGCAAAAACAAATACGCCAAAGACAAACTCAAACAAGCAATATGATCACGGAGTTCGGACCTTCCGTCCTACGTCTCCGCTCCCCACTCCCGGGAAGAAATTCACTATCACAACCGGGTTTTCTACGCTCACCCGAACAACGTTTACACCTCACAGTATCGGTTTTCAACGCTCACCGATCAACGTCACTCCTCACACTCGGTTTTCTAGTTCACCGAAAACTTCACAACACACTCGGTTTTCTAGCTCACCGAAAACCTTACAACACTCACAATGTAACAAATATAAATTTGTTCTCTACAATAGATGAGAACACAATTAAGCACAACTCAAAGTTACAAACTCTCACCACCCAACTATACTATGTATGTAAATACTAAAAGCTCAATGTGGGTGTGTGTAACAATGAGATTAAATAAATCAAAGCTAAACTCAATATAATTCTAGCTTAATAACAATGATAATCAAATATATAAAAAGAGCTAGAAATAGAGTTTAGAAGACTTCTCAAATAGATCAAGAGATTGAAGGAGGAAAGGTTGAATGCTCAAGCACCAATAGAAGAACTCCTCAAGCTCTTGTGAAGTTGATTTCACAAACCCAAACACTCAAATGCTTAAAAGCTTCTTAAACAAACTTAAACAATACTTAAACAAGTTTAAACCCTTGTTAAACTCTTTTTAAAACATTCTCTTTTCTCAACATGGAGGTATGAGGGCATGAGGTATATATAGGCTCATGAAACAACCCCAAAAACAAATAAAACACCCCCAAAACATTAAAATAAACAAAAAACAGAACTAGCCATTACTGTAGCAACGGTCGGCTGCTACAGTAACTTCGGTCGACCAGTACGGTCGACCGGAAGCCAAATGCAAAGCTGAGTAACGTCCAGAGACATTTCCGGTCGACCGGAGTTACTGTAGCAGTACACATCTGTTTTGTAAAATCAATTTAAAATAGTAAATAAACTCCAAAAATTATAAAATTTTGTAGAAATGTTCTAGACATGTAGAATGATATGTTAGAGAAAGAATTTCTGAAAAAACATTTACCAGTTGAGAGAAATAAATGTTTGAACACAGATTTACAGTTTCTGAAAAACTGCAGACATACACGATTTTGTAAAATCAATTTGACACAGTAAATCAATTCCAAAAATAGTAAAAACTAGAGAAAAGTTTCTAAACATATAGATAAACATGTCAGATAAAGAATTTTTTAAATATCACTTCCCATTTGTGAAAACTCATCAGTTTTGTAAAACATGCACGAACATGTGCACGAACGAAAACGTGAATTTGTAAATTCCTTTAAACATAACAAATCAATTCCAAACTTGATGAAACTTTGAGAAATGTTTGCAAATGATATTTTGAACATGTTACAAAAAGAATTTTCCAATTTACATTTCCCAATTGTGAAATCTCATTATTTTGCAAAAGTGTTTAAAACATGAAAAAGTGATATACATGAAGTTTGATGTTTTGACATAAACAATGTTTTGAAACTTTGCACAATGATTACATAGACTTGATAAAATATGTATATGATGATTGTTAAGTCTATAAACTGAGAATACAATATTTAAGCTTAGAAACCAAATACGTGTATGTATATATAAACATCAAAATCTAAAACACTTATATGTATATATATAACTATATATATGCATAGAAACCAAATACGTGTGTGTATATGATATTGAGCTTAGAGTATCTAACACACATAATATAAAACCTAAACTAAATATACCAAAGCTTGATCTTGATCTTCAATAGGCTTGACTTGATATATTTGCGGATGAAGCTAAACTTGGATCTTGAACTTTGAAATGCATAAGCTTCAACCACTATTCCACCAACCTCCATTGGATATGTTCGTTTAAGCGCAATTCCATCCATCCTCCAACAATGTTGTTTGTCTATAATAAATAAAAAAACACAAATACTAGACAAACAACATTAGTGGTAAATTGTTTGTTAAGCATCATCAAAACAAGAAGGCCAACATTCATGAGCATTGGAGCTATCCACATCCTATTGAGCTTCTATAGAAGGAGTATTATTGATTTGTAAAAATTCAAATCCTTCCTCAACATCATCATCATCATCTTTCCTAGGTAAAACAACTTGAGAGCCAACATTAGTCTCATCAAAAGTAACGTTTATAGATTCTTCAACAACGAGACTTCGTTTATTGAAGACCCTATAGGCCTTACTTCGAGGTGCATAACCCAAGAAAATACCAACATCAATTTTGAAATCAAATTTGTCATGATGATCTTTTGTATTTAAAATAAAACATTTGCAACCAAAGACACGAAAATAACCAATAAAAAGAGTTTTTCCATAAAAAAGTTCATAAGGAGTTTTCTTAAGCTTTGGTCTAATCAAAACATGATTTAAAACATGGCAAGCTGTATTGACGGCTTCTGCCTAAAAATATTTTGGCAAATCAAAAGAATTTAGCATAGTACGTGCCATCTCTTGTATAGTGCGATTTTTCCATTCAACAACACCATTTTGTTGTGGTGTTCTAGGAGCGGAAAACATGTGAGTTATACCATGATGAGCACAAAATTCATAGAAATAATCATTTTGGAATTCACCTCCATGATCACTTCTAATTTTCACAACTTTTAAATCTTTTTCATTTTCAAATCTTTTAACATGATTAGAAAATTCTTCAAAACAATCATTTTTATTTGCAAGAAATATTGTCCATGTAAAACACAAAAAATCATCAATAATCACAAAAACATAGTGTTTTCCTTCAAGAGAGGTAACAACATAGGACCAAACAAATCAAGATGAAGTAATTACAAAGGTTTAGAAGTTGATACCTCATTGATAGATTTGAAAGAAGATTTAGTTTGTTTACCTTTGGCACAATCCTCACATGTGCTATCTTTGATGAAGTGCAAATTTGGTAACCCTTTTACAAGATTTCTCTTAGACAATTTTGATATCAAATCCATATTTGCATGTCCAAGTCTCTTATGCCAAATCCAAGGATTTTCATCAATTGCCGTAAGGCACTTCACATCTTGATTCACTAGTTCATTCATCTCAAAAATGTATACATTAGATTTGCGATTAGCAATAAAATAATTTTTTTATTCATACTAATGATGCATTTATCCGGTTTACAGGAAATATCAAAACCTTTATCACTTAATTGGCTAATGCTAAGAAGATTATGATTCAATCCATTTACCAAATAAACATCTTCTATAACGGGTGAGGGTTTCTTACCAATAGAACCAACACCAATGAATTTACCTTTTTCACCACCACCGAAGGAGACGCTACCTCCTTCAATCCTTGATAGGGTTGCAAATAACTCTTTGTTGCCCGTCATGTGATGTGAGCAACCACTATCAAGGTACCACATCTCCTTACGTCGTTGCCGTGATGTTCCCTACAAGAGATGAAGATGAAGATGTAGTAGCTTTAGGTACCCAAATCTTGGGTCCTTGGTGGTTAGTAGTCTTGGTACCTTTGGGTACCTATGTCAATCCATAAAATTCAAAGTTATATTTAATTCTACAATGAGTAGAAATATAACCATGTTTCATGCAATATGTGCACACAAAATTTCTTTTGTATGTATGAGCACGAGAACCATGAAACCTATTTCTACCATGGTGATGATGACTAGCGTAAGCATGAGTGGGTCTAATCCTACCACTCTCAATTTTAAGTCTCTCAATCTTAGATCTTAATTGTTTGTTTTCAAAATCAAGATCTCCAAGCAATTCATCCTTTAATGCAAGAGAGGTTTGTAATTGTTCAAGCTTAATATCACAAGAAGCATGCAACTTTTTAAAAGAAGAAAATTCTTTTGACATTCTTTTAAATTCAAAGTTTAATTCTTCTAGAGCGGTAGCTAGATCACATTGCATGTAAAATGATTCACTCTCGGTGTCAGATATTACCTCATGTTCAAGAGCTATGAAGCAAACGTTGGGATCATGAAGAGCAAGTTTAGCTCCATCTTCATTGCTATCCGAGTCGCTTGGTTCGGATTCCTCCCATCCGGCATACATGGCCTTCTTCTTCTTGTATTTCATGTACTTCTCCTTGAGCCTTGGGCAATCCTTAGCGATTTGGCCCGGTTCATTGCATTCAAAACATTTTCCTACACGAGAAGGAAATTTGTTGTTAGATCGTTGGTTAAATTTCTTGTTCATTTTTATGAGTCTAGAAATTCTTCTAGAGAGATGAGCCACTTCTCTAGAAAAATCAACTTCACTATCAGATGACGGAGAGGAGTAATCACTAGCTCCTTTGAGAGCTATGGTCTTCAATTTTGGTGTTGGCTCCTCAACTTCTCGTGAGGGCACTTCCTCCTTCTCCTTTCCTTTGAGCTTCTTCTCATGGACCTTGAGCTTTCCGATGAGACCATCGAGAGGTAAAGTGGTAAGGTCATGAGCTTCTTCTATTGTCGTCGCCTTGGGTTCCCACATCGGAGTCAATGAACGAAGAATCTTGTAGTTCGTCTCTTGAATAGTCAATTTCTTATCAAGACCATGCAATTCATTGATAATGTTAGTGAAGTGAGAAAATATAGCATCAATTGATTCATTTGGAAGCATTTGAAATAACTCATATTCATGCATAAGTCCACTAATCTTGGATTCTTTAACTTGGGGGTTCCTTCATGTGTGATACACAATTTCACCCATATTTCCTATGTGGTTGCACACGTTGAAACTCTATTGTATTCATTTGGGGAAAGACCACAAATTAAAGTGTTCATAGCCTTGGCATTAAGATTAGCTCGGTGCCTCTCTCCATCGGTCATAGTCCCAACTTTGGATTTTTCTACGTATTTTTTCTCTATGAGTTCCAGGATGTCAAGGTCAATGCAACGAAGGTAAATTCTCATCCTAGCCTTCCAATAAGCAAAGTTACTACCGATGAAGAGTGGTGGTCTAGTGGTGGATTGTCCCTCTAGCATATGCACATTCATTGAAGCCTCCATAAGATCTTTTCTCTAAGGTGATTAAACCAAAAACTAATATAGAGACCAAGCTCTGATACCAATTGTTGGACCCTAGAAGGGGGTGATTAGGGGCAAGAAGCTATAATTATACAATAAAAATAAGACAAGCAAACCACAGTAATCTAATGCAATCAAAATAGAGGAGATAGAGTAAGGAATCGTTATCCTGTGACGCGCGATATGTTAATGAGGTTCGGTCCGCTGACCTACGTCCCCGCTCCCTACTCTCGAGGAGAAATCCACTACACAATCCGGTTTGGAAGCCGAAACTTCGTCTACACAGCGATCCACTCACGATCTCACACTACACAGTTTGATCTACACAAGATCATACTCCCACACAATTTGATCTACACAAGATCACACTCTCAAGATAGTAGAAATGGTAAAAGATTCTCTCTTTACAACGTCCCTATAGCAAAGAGAAAGAGTATAATGAAGCTGGGAAGTGAACACACAAAACACAGAAAGAACAGGTTTTGAAATTTCAGCTCTATGAAAACAACGTCACTGGTTTTTTGCAAAAGCTGGGACAAACTGAGGAGGAAGAAGAGGATGAGTATAAATAGGAAAAACAGCTGTTAAAACCCATACCCTAATCCCCCAAAAACTGGAGACAAACGTCGTTCAAATCTGTACTGAGCGGCGTTGAAAAAAAGGACACAGATTACCGTTTGAAAAATACGACGGTCGACCGACGGAATTTTCGGTCGACCGCGATCCAGGTCGAAAACGAGAAAAACAAGAAGAGACTTCTCCGGTCGACCGGCGCGGTCGACCGATTGAAGCTCTCGGTCGACTGCACCGGTCGACCGACAAACTCTCTGCTGCCCAGTGAGGAATGAACATAAGTACGGTCGACCGGTGCGGTCGACCGCATTCTGATACACCCCAAATCACTGTTTTTGACACACTTAAATAATTTGTAAAATATTCATTTGACTTCTGAAAATTGTAAAACTTTGTAAAATATTTTTAATACTGAAAACAAATTGTTTAGAAAAGGAATTTTGCAAATAGGTCCTCATACTTGTAAGAAATAGTATTTTGTGAAAAACGCTTAAAAGCATAAGTAAGAAAACGTGTGTGTGATATCCCAATAGCTTCAAGTGAATTTGATAACTCTTTGCCTACATTCTAGCACTAGAGAGAAAATAAAAACTAGCTAATATCCTCACATAGAATACAATTCTTGAGTCTTGATATAGCTTGATGTGGATGAAGCTTCTATATGAATTTATTGTTCTTGAAATAACATTGCTTCATCGCTATGCCTCCTCCTCCTTTGGATATCATCGTTGACGCGCATATTCCATCCAATCCTCCATTTGTGACACTAATAAACTTGATATATGAATTCACTACATTTGCACTCAATAAGCTATTAGTACCGATAATGGTGGTTGTAAAACATCATCAAAACATAAGGGCTAACAGGGGAGACGACTGTGGTGGCAGAGACCTTTCGTCATCATTTCTTCTGAGCCGGGGGGCAATTTCCCCCTAAGGACTACAGGGCTCCAGGGTGGATCCATTCCGTGCCTGGTAGCTGTAGGTGTAAACTTCTGATTTTCCCGGGAAAGGGGAGGGATTTCGTTTGTATTGATAAGAAAGCTTATTACAAACTAAATCAATCTGAATTACAACAGAAGCAGAGGGAATGCCCTCCTTGTTTATATTTGTGGGGACTTTGAGGTAGCTACAGGATGCTTCGCCCGGTGCTCGCGCCGGGTCTGCTTCCCTTGGACGGTTCGACCGAGATTGTTGAGGAGAGCTTCAGTACTCAGTAGAAGCTTTGGGTGAAGGAGTTCGAATCCTTTCGTTCCTTGGAGATCCTTGTTTGATCGATCTTTTTTTTTGTTTATCGATCCATCTCCCCTTTTTGGCTACTGCAAGGAGCTTTTTTAAGTGGGAGGGGGACCGTTTGGTTGTCCCTTGAACCATGGGATGTGACCATACACTGTTCAAGGACATCCTATTGTCCCCTGTACAACAAACGGTTGTCTTTTGGGGTTACATGTCGTGTCACGTCGTGTAGGAGCGGGAAAGCCCTTCCTCGCACTCGTGACGGCGACTGCCAGACATTTGAGTGGACCTGGATAGCTCGTCGAACGCTGGTGGCTCTGACCTTTCGCTTGGAGCGCGGTACGCTGCATTTATGTGGACGCAGATGGCTCAGGCAACCGTCCGCTCACTTGTGCGGCGAGGTACCGAGTGACCATCCGGCGGTCCTGAGGTGCTGTACCCTTCCTCCCCTCACCCTATGTCTGAATAGGGGCAGGAGAATGGACGTCTCGTGCCTGGACGGACTCCAGACAGCTTGCCGCGTGCCGGCGGCTTCGGCTCTCCATTTTGATGGGTGAGGTGACCCGCATTTATGAGTCTACAAGCCGGTTCGGCGCCCGTCTCGTTCGCTTGAATTACGGACTGCCGTCTGACGAACTTGGGGTACTGTGCCTCCTTACCTTGCATCGTGGGAGGCAGAGAAGGCTTGTCCCTGGAAACCTGGTCTCTGGCTCACGTAGGCAGACGTGGCTCTTGGCAAGTGGCCTTGGCATTTGGGGGCGGATTTGAGCTCCTCTTCGGCGGGCGGATTTGGCTAATGAAGGCGGATTCGACTCACTGGCGGATCCATGTGATTTGGCGGGTGCGACCGATGTGGGGGCCCTCATGCCGGCGAATCCACTTAGTAGGTTATTCTCCTAAGAGAGGGTGGCCCTGTTCTGTGGGCGAATTCGTTCACTAATCCGCCGCGGTAATTTTTACCGTCTACAAGACCCCCTTCAAAGTTTTCAGACCAAAACCGACTTACGTGTGGTCTGGAATACTTTAAATAAAGCAGCTTCGGATGGATCAAGTATATTAGGATTTTTAGCAAACCCTCAGCTATCAACGGGTTTGATCTGCCTTTACCGATTACCGTTTGAATCGGGCTAGCCATACTATTCCCCTCAGTATGATGAGTTGTCGAGTAGTTTCTCTTAGGCTTAGCGCTAAGATTTCTATTCTGACCCCTAGCCGTCTAGGGCGCGGGTCTCAATGAAGTCCCCTTGTCGGTTTCTGGGTTTTGGGCGAGTCGCCTGCTTCCTGAAGGCGAGTTGAGTCGCGCGGGCGAAGTTAGGCATAGGTGGCGAAATTTTGAGTGACTTGCGGATTTCATTTGAGCCTTCGTCATCGAGACTTTACTTTTGGGCGAAAGTAGGCCTAATGTGAGTAAACCACGTGTCCATTTACGGGGTTTCGTGTTTTTCCAGCTTAACGCGGCGTAGTATTATCATGATTCGACAGTTTAGCTCCGCTCCATGTGCCTCGTTCTGATCGTGGCCGTGGTTTTCGAATTCAACCGTTGGATGCAACCGTCGATGAGGGTGATCTGGACCGTCGAATTTGATCGTGGCCACGTTTCCCGTTCGTGGGGGATCCGCCTCTCGAGGGCGATCGCGGCCACGTGGACAACTCCCCCTTTTTAAAACCGCTGTTTTCCTCCTTTGGGATTCATCGTGCTGTTGAATCTTGAAAAGAATTCCTAAGACAAGAGTTCCCGCCCCATCTTTCAATGGCTCCAAAACCTAGGAGGCGCAAAGTGAGAGGTGCAGGCCCTGGAGGCTACTCCGATCGTCTCTCCGCCGGCATGCCCGCCAGTGCTCCGGAGTTGCGCTCAGGTATGTCGATGGGTTTGTTGGATGACCTCGTGTAGGTCTTAGGCGTCGAATTTGGGGAGATGAGTGTTGCCCATTATCCCGAAATTCCGCCGCCCTTTGGCGACTTCCCCGATTTGGGGCAAAGCTTGCCCTATTTGCCTTTAGAGGGTAACCTCTGTCTCCGTGGGCGAACTCAGCCTGATAGGCGAGTTCGACTTTTTCCTGTTAGAGGGCAATGTCGCTTGTACGGGTAAACCTTGTTCGAAGTGGGTTCCCCCTTTTGACAGGCGATTTCACCCACCTCTGCTTGATGGGCGATTTTACCCCTACAGCGGATTTTGTCTTAATCGATTTTCCTTTCTTGCAGCAACTCTCTCCGATGAAGCTTTCCCGGAGGGTGTGGCCATTAGCCACGCCGGTGGTACGAACTACATGGCTCCTCCCCGATTTCCCTCACTGGCTCCAGTACCAGCGTTCACCGCCAACAAGCCGAATGGCCTGATAAAGAGGGTCACAGACGGTCACCACTTGACACTGCGCGAGTTGATGACCGATGCGGCGTTGACAGATGATGCTAGGGTGGAGCTGCCGAAACCTTAGTTTTTGTTCGGCGATGCCACGACCGACCCTTCTGCCCTGTTGCTCAAAGAGAGCATATGGTTCCACACGGTGGAAGGGACTTGTTACTACCTCCCCAGCATGTCGAGGGGGTTCTCGATCGTCGAGCTGCGGTCCCTCGCGGTTCCTCGGATGATGAACTGGGAGCTGACCCCGACTCAAGATGGGGTCACTTGTGGCATTTTCATGGGCTCTACCGCTGGATATGGAGTGGATGGCTCATGTAAGCGTGTGACGGGTCTGCGTCCTGGTTTAATGTCCGCGGAACTGCCCGTGGGGGAGTCGATAGCGGCGGCGGAGACCTTCCGTCACCGCTTCTTCCGAGTCGGAGGGAGCTTTCCCCTGAAGGATTTCAGAGCTCCAGGGTGGGTCTATTCTGCGCCCGGCAGCGACACTTGGTGGTCCAAGATCACCGACCGTGTTCTGGCTGAGAATGCTGATCTCAAGAACACGGAGCTGTACGTGGCCGTCGAAGCTACTCGACATGGCTTGCGGATCAACGCCTCTCAGTTCCACAGCATTTTGGAACTGTATTGTGTGGAAAGCGGCACATTTTTCACCCCTATTGGTGAGCTCGGTATTACCCCACACGAGATGTACGACGTGTCGGGGCTGCCTCTGGGGGACTTTCTTTACGAGGAGTACGTCCCCGATCAAACCGAGATCGATCAATTGTCCAATCATTCGCGCTTGGCGGTTGAGACTTTGTGGGAGTTACTCTGCCACTACCACATCTGCCTCAGTACCTTGGGGGCGGCAGATCATAAGGGGAAGAAGAAGGGGATCAGCCACAAGAATTGGGCTGATTACTTGTTCCCGGGGAACGATGTTAAGGGGAAGCCTACCCTCCCGTTGGGCGTATGCGACCAATCCGAGGTGGAGGCGAGGATAGCCGAAGAGGGGGGGACCGTGACTCTTGACCGCGATGAAGGTGGATTTAAGTCTGGTACAGTCTTTCACTCTTTCCATCATCAGGCGAAGTCGCCCATCTCAGGGAAGGCGCTGCTTGCGGGGTACCTCATGTTATGGTTGAAGAGGTGCGTGATCCCCACTCACTCTTTCGAAGCTCTTCCTGTGGAGGTCGTGTACCCGGCGGTTTGTTTAGCTCACGGGAAGTCTTACTCCCTAGTATCGGCGACGATAGCGTGCATCCATCGGGGGCTTCGTACCTTGACAGCTCAATTCTGCCACGTATCGGCCACTGATGAGGGAGAAGGAGAGGTCATCAGGACCCCCAACCCTCGGGTGGGGCTGCTGTATACGTATCTGATGGCATGGTTCGTATACTACTGTGAATGCCTGATGAGCGCCCCGGCGGCGATCCAAGGCGACAAGTTCGTCCCCTTCGTCCAGCGCTTGGAGAGGTGCTCCTGGAGATGCAAGGATATCCCCGACGCACGGAAGACGCTCTCCCACTTTGGGTATTACAACTTTCACCGCTTTTTTCCTTACTTTAGTGGGGGCGGATACGGAGAATCTCTAAGGGACGCGCCGACGGCGGATCACTACACAACCCTCCCTCGCGGCACCTTTAGGTGGTTGGTAAACATCCGGCCGGGGTACCACGTCTTAAGAACGGGCTCCACATGCTATCTTGAGCCATATGTCCCCTGCAGGTTTGCCCGCCAGTTCGGGTATGATCAATTGTACGTGGGCAATGCCAATCCCCATCTGCGCTTTGAAGGAGGGCTGGTGGACGGAGCTCGGGGATGGTTCTGGACTCATGCTGGCGGCACCGATGCCCGCTTTGAGTTACCCGCGAAGGATCGCGACTTGCACCACACGATCTTATATTGTCGGTGGTATCGGGGCGCCAGTGCCAATCCTGTTGACTTTTGGTTTCAGAGCTCATGCCTGGCGGAGCGCGGGCATCGTCCAAGAGGAGCTCCTCGACCTTCGAGGCGGAGGGGCCGTACAACGGCTAGGGAGCTGTTCATGGAAGGCCCTGCAGGAGGTTCTGAGGGTGAGGGCGCGGGCACAGACGAATCTGAGGCTCCTGAAACGCGAGCTCTGCCTCCCAGTCTTCCTCTAGCCTCCCAAGGCGAGCAGAGGGAACCTGTTGAGTTGACCCGGGCGAGCAAGCGTCTGGAGCAAGCCCGGAGTGCGATTGCTGGGCGCATGGGGGCGCCTCTCTTATCTCCGAGTAGTTCGTTGCTCTCGAAACGGCAGCGAGAAGCGGCGGAGAGCTCTAGAGCGGAAGTGGCCAAGAGGGCCCGTGGCGAGGGGACTACGGTGATCACCAGAGCGGCGGCTGGTCGGGCCGGTACTGTCTCTAGGGCGGAAGTTGTTCAATCTACCCCTTCTGCCATACCGCAGGCGGCTCCGACGATTTCTAAGGACACGCTTCCTTCCTCCGGTGTGGAGTCGCAGGCGG
The DNA here is from genome assembly GCA_022839385.1 of Asparagus kiusianus. NCBI lineage: Eukaryota > Viridiplantae > Streptophyta > Magnoliopsida > Asparagales > Asparagaceae > Asparagus > Asparagus kiusianus. The sequence continues at coordinate 464 of BQKN01014489.1, read as the reverse complement.
GGTTCTCGACGACTCCTGCACCCGCGCCAAGAGGTAATCTTTCGGCGCAACACCCTTGTGTAAGAAGTCAGGTTCGTATTTTCTGACTGCTCATATTGAATTCATGTAGGCGTAGCCGAGAAAGCAATCCCCATTCCTTGTGACGAAGAGGAGGGGAATGGAGATGAAAGGGAACCAGAGGGTCCAGGTAAGCATGAGTTTCATTGCTGCTGACCCTTCTAGGCCAAGGGGGTATTAATTGTCATCATTTTCCTTTTATTCGCAGCTGGCCCCTCTCACGAAGCTACTGGCAAGGAGGATCCTCCCTCTTGGGAGGGTCATTGGGGTGAATCCGAGACGGACGACGATGCCTCCATTCATGAGGCGCTATCAAGCGAAGAGGAGGTAGTGGTCCCTGCGGATCAACAAGGGGGAACCCCCACCTCCGAGGGAGCACCGGTCGAGGGTGAACGTTCGGTGCAAGA